>AWOL01S0052557.1:80408-123988 GCA_000715115.1 Nicotiana otophora
TTTTGATTTGATTTGCAAACAGAAATATCATAAATACAATTGTACTCACCTCAACATCTTTCACATTGTATGAATTCTCATTAGTATTTCCAGTCATTCACAACGACAATATTTCCTTGGCTCATTAGGCCATTCACAAGATTCTTTATTCCTGGCACGATGGCCGTATTTCATATTCCACACTTTCACCTCTTTTAATTTCAAAGATCACCATCAAGTATCAACATATAGGATATTTCAGAAATCATATACTTCAAATCCATTTGAAATGGAAACTTAAAAACGCAAATGGTTTCTTCCCTGTGAATGAGGCATACCATCCAACAATAGAAACACACATGAAAATCATAAACAATCAATACACCATTTATTCTTACAATACTCTTCCTTAGAAATGACAATGTACCAGTTCAACACATGAGTATATAAAGCTCAAATCACACTAGATATATTTATAAAGTAAAGCATTAGATAAAGCAACTACTAATGGGCATGAATTGAGTACAAAAGCTTTTAGGTAATTCTATCTTCGAAGTCATTTTTAAACAATTGAGTCGAGGCTCATTTCATATTCTTTATCGCATATTCTCAAATTATTTGCACTACTAGACACAATCATAACTTAAATTCTTGGCACGTTGGCCACACTCTATATCCCCAATTAACTTATTTCACTTTCAACCATCTTTATAGATTATCAGCAATAAGACATTTCCAAATCAAGACTTTAGGTACACATATGAGCAATTAAGAGTCTTAAGAATATTGAGATTTTCTCACACAATTTGGCATACTATCTTTCATTGAAACACGACTCAAAGCCATAACCTTTTAATATGCAACCCATACTTTGAAACTTACGGAAATATTATGGAATTCAATTCCAAGAGAGAAAGTTTAGCCAACATACCTCAATCGAGCTTCCTTAACCCTAGAATGATTCGGAATTCTTAGCAATCCCGATCTATTTTGAGACATAACAAAATTGAACCATAATTAGGAAGATATTCATGGTCTCAGCTCATTTGAGTATTTTATCAGACACTAGGTGTGCAAATTTAACCACAAAGGTTCTTCTACAAGATTTTTCCTTCACTCCACAACCCAATCCTTACTTGTTTTAGCTCAACAATCTTCCCACAATTCTTATTGGTACATGCATGTATAAATAATAATCTCATACCCATGAATCATACTCCTAATCAACCATCTTCTATCCAAATTCGAAATTAAAAGTTAGGGTATGGAACCTTACCTCTTAGATAAAGAACTTGTGGGTTTTCCTTGTTAATCTTCCCAAGATTTGATCAAGACTTGATGAATAATTAACCTAGGGTTTCCTCTCTCTCTAAAACACCAGAATTTTTGCTCAAAAATGACCCTTTGCGTGTATTTAATGAAGTAGGGTCGGGTTGTAAGAACCTAAAAATGGAGCTCCGGAACAGGTTTTACGGTCGCATATGCGACCGCATAATGGATATGCGGACCGCATATCGGTCACATAATTATAGACCAAAATGATAAAAAATTTGTCCGTGTATGCAGCCACTATACGGTCGCATAATCGACCGCATAATTGCCCCCGGACTGGCCCTTCTCCTGCTCACTTCTGCGGCCATTATGCGGCCGCCCGCAGAGTGGTACTGCGGTCGCATAATGGACCGCAGAAATGCGTGTTTTTGCCAAAAAATGTCCTTTACTTTTCGGTTCATTGTTCAACCAAAATAGTCCGAATCGTGGCTCGCAAGCTCGCCGCGAAAATTTTATACCATTCTCAAACACGTAAGCCTACTCCGGCACCACGAAACCTTGAATTAACTTGCGAAATTTACGGGGTTTTACACTTAAATACTTCAAAATTTTTTGAGGTGTTACAGCGTTGACCTTAGCCTCTCAAAGCTTCACGAACGCGAGCTTATTATCGCGAACGCGAGCTTATTATCGCGAACGCGATGAACGAATGACCATTCAGGAGATGTTCATTTAGAGTAAGTTACCAAGTTAGAGTTGTCACGACCCAAAGTCTCACCAGTCGTGATGGCGCCTATCTCAATACTAGGCAAGCCCACAATCTTAATAAACCACCATATCTTTTAAATTTGAAAACAAAATAATTAAATTCCGCGGAAGAAATCTCACAAATACAAATATAACACTCCCAAAATCTGGTGTCACTGAGTACTGAGCATCTATATGAATATAATGTCTGACTGATAAAAACCACTGTTTGAAAGTATAGAATAGTACAATAACTGAAGGAAAGAGAGACAAGGTCAACGGATGCCAGGCAGGTACCTTGATAGTCTCCAACTGGTAACACACTGAGGTCTAACAGCCGCCGTGTCCGGAAGCACCTGGATCTGCACACAAGGTACAGAGTATAGTATGAGTACAACCAACTCAATAAGTAACAAACCTAACCTCTGGGCTGAAAGTAGTGACGAGCTCCGCAGGTACAGTCTAGTATAAATAATGGTACAGAAATGTAGGCATGCTTTCCAGTTCAACAGTTAAACTCAGTACAAGTAAAACAGATCAATACTGCATGATATGAGGAATATGACGTCTCAGGGAAAAGACCTCATGTATTATTGGTCACAAATCATTCGGTCACTCTGTACTATCTATGGCCAATCCGGCCTAGGGATATTTCATCCCGTATAGATATACACATCGACTAACAGTCAGTCACTCGGTACCGCATAAGGCCAATCCAGCCCTGGAAATTTTATCCCCAAATATAATTGATACGGACAAGATCCATGTCCAGGTAAATTCGTCATAATAAAAATAAGGCAAGTCCATGCCCTGGGAAAATCCATCCCGAATATATATAATCATCTACGCTCACTGGGGATGTGTACAAACTCCGGAGGGGCTCCTTCAGCCCAAGCGTGCTATAAAGCCTTTATGGCCTACTGCAGGCGGGCAGTCCCGATCCGTATAATAATAAAGCTTGATGTAGGCGGGCAACCCCGATCTATAAAATAGTAAGTCCTATAAGGCCTGCTGCAGGCGGGCAGCCTCAAACCATATAATAATAATGTATAAAGCCATTATGGCTTGCTGCAGGCGGGCAACCCCGATCCATTTAATGATAACATATATAAAGCCAATATGGCCTGCTGCGGCGTGCAGCTCGATCCCTTAAATATCCTCACAATGGACGAATATGACTGAGTGTGAAATGTATATTTTTTTTAAACAATTAATTCAACAGCAACACTACCCCATGGGTTCCAAAAATATTGGCACGTAGTTTAAACGTGATCTTTAATAAAAGCCACAACTCAATTTCTTTAACACATGGGAAATGTTCAGATAATAACATGATTCTTTAATTTTTACAACTTCACAGGATTTATTCAAGTCATAATTTCTATGGTGCACATCCACACACTCGTCAACTATCGTGTGCGTCACCTCCAAATAGTTTGTATAACACCAATTCGAGGATTCATACCCTCAGAACCAAGTTTAGAAGTGTTACTTACCTCAAACCGTATAATTCTTTACTCCGCTAGGCCCTTGCCTCGTGAATTGGTCTCCAAACACCTCGAATCTAGCCACAAATAATTCGATTCTGTTAATAAAATTTATTGAAATAAATTCCATAAGAAAATACTAATTTTCCAACAAAATCCTAAATTTAGCTCAAAAATTGCTTATGGGGCCCACATCTCGGAATCCGATAAAAGTTATAAAAGTCGAAAGCCCATTCAACCACGAGTCTACCCATACCGATTTTACCAAAATCCAACCTCAACTCGACCCTCAAATCTTCAATTTAAACCAAGAGGGCTTTTTAAATTTTCCAACTTAGTTCACCTATTAAATGTTAAAAACAACCATGGATTTGGGTAATTTAACCAATATTGAGTTAAGAACACTTACCCCGTTATTTTCTCTAACAATCTCCCAAATATCGCTTCAATCCGAGCTCCAAATAGGGAAAAATAGAAAATGTTTTCAGAACTTAAACTCTCTGCCCAGTCATTTGCTCTACGCGATCGCGGACAAACAAACGCGATCGCGAAGCACAATTTTCCACTGCCCAGAAAAAACCCTACGCGGTTGCGGTGTCCTTCACGCGATCGCGATGCACAGGATCCCAGCTCTATGCGATCGCAGCCCTCTTCACGCGATCGCATAGAGCAAATGCGTGGCCCATCTTCCTCTCACGTTTCCCTATGCGAATGCGGCGCTTCCCACGCGTTCGCGAAGCACAGACTGGCCCGACCTACACGATCGCGGTTGACCTCACGCGATCGCAAAGAACAAAAATCAACACTGCCTCAACAAGCCTACGCGATCGCGAGTGCCTTCACGCGATCGCATAGAACAAATCACGCCTCTTCCCAAACAAGTCTATGCGATCGCGGACCTTCTCACGCGATTGCATAGAAGGAAACCAGCGACAGAAAACTAGCATTTTCAGCAGTTTACCAAGTCTAAAGTTCGATCCGTTAAACATCCGAAACTCACCCGAGGCCCCCGAGATCTCAACTAAATATACCAACAAGTCCTAAAACCTCATACGGACTTAGTTGAAACCTCAAATTACATCCAACAATGCTAAAACCACAAATTGCACACGAATTCAAGCCTAATGAACTTTACAATTTCTAAATTCTACAAATAACGCTGAAACCTATCAAATCACGTCTGATTGACCTCAAATTTTGCACACAAGTTATAAATGATATAACAGAGGTATTCCAATTTTCAGAATTGGATTCCGACCCCGATATCAAAAAGTCAACCCCACGGTCAAACTTCCCAAAACATTCAACTTTCGACATTTCAAGCCTAATTCCACTACGAACCTCCAAATAAGTTTTCGGACATACTCCTAAGTCCAAAATCATCATACGGAGCTATTGGAATCATCAGAATTCAAATCCGAGATCGTTTGCATATAAGTCGACATCCGATCGACTTTTCCAACTTAAGCTTTCCATTATGAGACTAAGTGTCTCAATTCATTCCGAAATCTCTCCGGACCCGAACCAACTAATCTGATAGGTCATAATACAACTATAAAGTATAAATAGAGTAACAAATGGGAGAACGGGGCTGTAATACCCAAAACATCCAGTCGGGTCGTTACAAGAGTAAAAGTGGCAAACATATCGCTTGATGTTCATTTAGGAGAGCCATTCAAACAGGAAAACTTGGGCCTTGTCTTCACTAATATGTAAGTCCTGCTACAATAAACTAGCCAATGATCTTGTTTTTCCTTCTAATTTTAAAAAACATTTCTACATCCTGCTTCTAAGAGTAGCACGACTAGTTTGTTTTCATAGGTCAATCTTAGAATACTAAGCTTCTTTTGATTGGCAATATAATATGTTTCTTCGTTTTATATGCTTATTTTGATTCAAGGCGGTCTTTTGGTTGAGGTGGTGTTTTCAGTCCTCTTAAGATCTATTTGTCTAGTTATTAGAATAGAAATGTGACAGACGAATAATATCCAAAAAGCGAAACAAAGATTTTTTAAAAAATGATTTTTTCTGAATAACTTCGTTTGAAACGAAAACGAAGTTTGACCTTATTTATTAAGGTTTAGTTAAAAAAATTACTACTACCTTTTTTCTTTTTTTTTTGCACGATTTAGTTTGAAGTTAACCAATTTCTCCTATATCTTTTCTAGTTTCTAGTTATACATAAGTAGATTTTTCGATCTCCCTATCTCTCTTGGATGCCAAACGGTAACCATGCCTTCTTTCAAAATTGAAATTGCTTTGAGTATATTTGGCATAAAACCATTCATGGCTCGGGGTTGTATCTACACCAAACGATCGTTATTTGGGTTGATCTAGCAGCAAGTCCATTTCAGAAGCCCAAACTCAAAAGTTATGTACGGTGAAATATCGTAGCTTTAAGAGATTGGCAAGGAGGTAATTGAAATAGATTTTAATTTAGGAACCCTCTCCCCTGTAATATAAGAGACGCCCAAAATTTTGAATTATATTTTACACAGCACTCTTTCGATATGATTATCCCCTAAATAATTCCTCCAAAATAGGTTCTGCCCTGGTGTGGAAACAATGTTGAGAAAAACACGAAGTGTAAATATTCAAATACAAATGAGATAGTACCTTAGAAAAGAAGATAATATTCTGATGGAATAGATCTACTACCTAAAATTATAGGTTAACTCAATCACACACAAAGCAAATAGAAAAGAACAATTAACAAGATAAAATGAGGTTCGGCTAAATCTAATCCTCGGGGAAGAAGCAGAAAGAGTTTTCTACTATGAATGCGAAGAAAAACATAATACAATCGATAGAATTCTCAACTACAACCCCTATATAAAGGATCTCAAATAGTCCCAAACCTATAAGAGAAAGGGTTTTCAATCCGACAAGGACAATAAGTTTTTCTTTTCCAAATCTATTAGAACAATGAATTTTTCAAAATTTTTAGGGATTATAGGTTTCCTAAAAATACAAAAAAATTATTCAAGTCACAAATAAAAAATTTCACTTTGGCTTGAATTCTCTTCATCAATAGGAACAACACCTCTCTATCTTGCCCTCAGTCCTCGCGAGGACTCTATTAAGTACTGCACACACCAATCAAGTCTAGGCAGTGCCTAAATTTGTTGGCCGAGACTGCCTTAGTTATCATATCAGTTGAATTATCATGCGTAGACACTTTTTCCATATAAACAACCCCTTTTGATATAATGTCTTGAATAAAGTGATGTCTGGCTTCAATATGCTTCGTGCGCTCATAAAACATCTGATTCTTAGTAAGATGAATGGCAATGTGACTGTCACAAAATACTGCTATCTTCTTCTGAGCTAGTCCAAGATCACTTACAAAGACTTGTAGCCAAATAGCCTCTTTCACTACTTCCATAATTATCATATACTCGGACTCTGTGGTAGGCAAAGCAGCAACAGACTGCAAAGTCGCCTTCCAACTGATGACACTACCAGAAAGAGTAAAAATATAACCTGTTAGAGATTGTCTCTTATCCAAGTTGGGCATAATCGGAATCGACATAGCCAATTAGTGATTCACTGAACTAGTCTTTGTAAAAAGTCAAACCTACATCTACAGTACTCTTCAAGTATCTCAAGATTCACTTCACCGCCTGCCAATGTTCTTTACCAGTACACGCCATGCATAATGCAAACCATAGCATACATAATGCTACCTACAACACTCCAATATAGTACACTAGACATATGCTCCTTCTCCTCGTTTGATTTTGGTGAGATATTTACAGACAACTTGAAATAGAAAGAAAAAGGAATAGACACATATTTAGTACTGTCATATTAAACCTCTTGAGGAACTTCTCAATATAGGTACGTTGAGACAACATCATCTTTCCAACCCTTCTATCTCGAGTAATCTCTATCCCCAATATTTTCTTTGCAGCACCCAAATCATCATCTCAAACTCCTCACCTAGCTGCTTCTTCAATCGGATAATATATGACATGCTTTTAGCAGCAATAAACATACATCTACATATAACAATAAGTATAAACAAGAACCATCTTCAGGCTTCTTGTAATACACACAACTATCATATGCACTTCGAGAAAAGGCATTTTGAATCATATTGTATCAAGTTTTTTATACCACTACCTAGGCTACTATTTTAGACCATATAAAGATTTCTTAAGCAAGAAAACATGATTTTTCTTATTTAGAGTAATGAATCCTTTAGGTTGACTCATATAAATATGCTCATCTAACTCACCATGCAAGAATGCAATTTACACACCTAACTGCTCTGGGTCTAAGTCATGAAGAGATATCAAAGCCAGTAAGACCCTGATAGAGCTATGCTTTACTACTGGAGAAAATATTTCATTGTAATTTATCCCTTCCCTTTACGTAAAACCTTTAACTACTAATCTTGCCTTGCACCTTGATGCTTCAACCCCAGGATTGCCCTTATTTCTTTGTAAAATCCATTTGCAGTCTAGTACCTTCTGTCTCTCCGGCAATGGAACAAGCTTCCATGTCTGGTTCTTATGAACAAACTCAATCTCTTCACCAGTAACACCAACCCACTGACCTTGTTCTAGACTAGAAATAGCTTTTTATAGCTATTAGGCTCAAGCACGTCAATACTCTCTTCAACTAACAAAGTAAATTCAACAAAATTTGTATATCTAAGAAGATTACCATCAGCTACGTTTACAAACCTTTGTGGTCAATTTGATCTCTCTCTTCTCTCTGCCTGTTGCAATGCTATATGGTTGTTGTTGAGTAGGCGTATTAACATTATTATTTTGATCACTATTCTGTACCTCATCCACCTCCTCTACTTTAGAACTCTGAGTTGAACTAGTGGAGATTCAATTTCTAGCTCTATGCGGTCACTGACACCACAATATGTTTCTGTTGTTGCCTTCTCCCTCTAACTATCTAGAGAGACAGATTCATTGAATGTCATATCCATATTGATAATTAACTCTGGAGTCTTTTGATTTATGTACCACAACTTATAACCTTTCACTCATGTTGCATACCCTAGAAATAACTACTTCTTTGCCCTCGGCTCAAGTTTTTCATCTCTCACATGAGCATAAGCAGGACAACCAAATATTCTCAAATTTGAATAATCAGCAGGCAAACCGGACCATACCAAAAAGGAGTTTTAAAATCAATAGCTATGGATGAAGATCCGTTAACCAAATAGTAAGTTGTATTGATTATTTCAGCACAAAAATCCTTGCTAATACATGAGTGTGAAAGCATGCTTCGTACCTATCACAAAGTGTTCTATTCATACGTTCTGCAACATCATTCTGTTGTGGTGTTCCGACATAAGTGCGGTGTCTCACTATACCCTCTCTGCTGCAGAAATTATTGAACTCAAAATTCCAAAATTTCAAGCTATTGTCAGCCCGAAGACGCATTACTTTCTTTCCGTCTACCTCTCAACCATCATTTTCCATTTAACAAATGTGGAAAATGCCTTTTCTTTTGTTTTCAGAAAATACACCCTCACCATCCTTGAGTAATCATCAATCAATGTCATAAAAGACATGGCACCATTCTTGGAGGGACCTCTGTTTGGACCCCATAAGTCTGAATGCATATAATCTAACTTGTCTCTAGTCTTGTGTTTTGCCTTCTTGCTGAATTTTATCCTTGTCTATTTATCAAACACACAATGCTCACAAAAATTTAAAAACTTTTTTGTACCTATCCGACAAATTCTGCTTGCTCAATAAAAGTAATCCCCTATCAATCATATATAACCAAATCGCAAGTGCCGTAACTGAGACTAATTCAGATTCCTTTTTTCCGAATCTACGTTAACTTCCCCTTCAACTACACTGTCACGATCCCAAAATTTCACCTTTAGGATCGTGATTGCACCTAGTCTCTAAGACTAGGTAGTCCTAACACAAAATGGAATTTAACATAAATAAAAAACTAGCTATTAAATTAAACTGATAAATGGCATAATAATATTGAAACTACTCAACAGTTATATAACCCAAAACCGGTAGTACAGAGTCATAAGCTCTACTGAAAATATACTACAAATCTCTAAATATAACATTGTTCTAGAATTCAAATGACAGTATTTATGAAGGATAACAGAAGGTGACTCTGAGGCATGCGAGCGGGATACCAGGTATACCTTGAAGTCTCCTTAGCAACCCAAACATCTATCTAACGTCCGACATTCTCCGAGGTACCTGGATCTGCTCACAAATGTGCAGAAGTGAAGAATGAGTACACTACAATAGTACCCAGTAAGTATCAAGACTAACCTCGATGAAGTAGTAAAGAGGTACAAGTTGGGACACTCACTAGACACAAAACCTCTGCAAAGTATTAATATAAAGCTAACAGTGAAAAGAATATCAATATAAGCTAATAATGGAAGGAATATTAGTATAAAGCTAACAATAGAGAGATTATTAATATAATGCTTACAACGGAAGGTAAAAGCAGTAAATGGTAACAAGGAGTAAACATGTGTTAAAACAACAAAATAATCAGAAAAAAAATAAAATACAAGTGAAATAAATTAAGGAAAGCAAATGACAGTACAAATAACCAAGACGTTCTAACACAAGATTTACAACAAGAATTACCCCGAGGTATCACACCTCATAATCACAAGCACAATTCACAAATCTTCCTTATAACGCTGCGTGGGCCTTACATTTATTTTAAAAATATTTTTTCCTAAATAGCGTCACGCGCTTTAGCCCCCTTATCTCGCCGCGTGTGCTTCAAAATGAATTAAATATCCTTACTAGCCCTTATCTAGCCGCATGCACATCAATATCACCACCCTTATTCCGCCGTATGCGCGTCTCATCACAACACAATAATCAGCTTCCACCACACCCTTAAAGTTAAGATCTTTACACAATTTTTCAAAAGTCAATATCGAGCCCGCTCGGTCAATACCCGAGTCCAAGGGTAGATCTCGACTACCCATAACCTCACAGTCCATATATGTGTTTTGTTATCAAATCCGAGTCCAATTCGACTCTCAAATTTCAAATTTTCATTTTTCCAAAACATAGTCAAAATTTCCCAAAACTTATCTTCAAATTCCATGTGTTAGAGGTTAGATATCATAAATAATCATGTAATATAATTAAAATTGGATCAAAATCACTTACCTAATAGTTGTATGTTAAAATTCCTCCTCAAAATTTCCTTCTACCAAGTCTAGGGTTCTAAAATGTAATAAATGAAGGTAAGTCCCTAAATCCCATTATTTTGTTCAGCTATAGGTCTCGAAAATGCAACCTGGGGTTGGCGAATGTGAACCCCACAAATGTGACTGACACATCGCAAATGCAACCCAGGCTTCGCATTTGCGAGGATTGCTTCGCAAATGCGAAGCCTACCACTCATAGTGTAAGGCCCCGTAAATGTTTTTCTAAAAATCGGGGTTCTGTGATGTCGGGGTAGGCGTAGAGGTTAATAATAGCAGAAATTCTTAGCTCGTCGCGATTCGGACTTTTGGATTGAACAGTGCGCTGGGGAGTTGAAGGAAAATATTTTGTAGAAATAGGCATTTCTGAGGCTCATTATGGGGCCGCATAATCACTCTGCGGGTCGCAGAATGGCCGTAGAGTGAAGCCGCTACTTGGGCCATTTTGATGTCAACTTCGCGGCCAATTATGCGACCGCATAACTATTTTGCGGGCCGCACTTTGATCGCATAATCAGCCTTAGGAATTTTGTGGAGGGAGGTTCTGCAGCACATTATGCGATAGCAGAATAGGTCTGCGGGCTGCATAACCACCGCAGACCCACGTAGATATTTTCGAGATTTTTGGCACCAAATTATGCGGCCTATATGCGGACCACATATTTATTCTGCAGTCCCATATGCGACCGCATACCCTTTTTCGGAGCTTTATTTTTGGATTTTTATATCCCGACCCTACTTCATTAATTAGACGTTTTGTCCCATTTTTGAGCTAAAATCTGACATTTTGAGAGTGAGAGAGTGCCCTAGAGTGAGAGAGTGATCTTCAACAAATTGACCTTCGATTCTTGCTTGAATCTTTGAAGATTAACAAGGTAAACTCACCATGTCTTCATCCTAAAGGTAAGATTCTACACTCTAACCCTCAATTTCGAATTTTGTCTAGAATTGGATAATTAGTAAGATAATTTTTGGGCATGGGAGTGATTCATATTGCATGCATATGCTATCAAAGGGTGTAAGAAGGTTGTGAGCTAAAAATGGTAGAGAATGGGTTGCGGAATAATGGAATCTTTCACAAAAGGGTCTTAAAACACTAATGCACACCTAGTGCTTGATAATAAGCTCAAATGAGCTAGAATCATAATCATCTTCCTAATTTTAGTTCAACTTGTTATATTTCTAAAATAGATTGAAGCTGCTAAGAATTCCGGAACGTTTTAAAAGTTTAAGGAAGCTCAATTGAGGTATGTTGGCTAAACCCCTTTCTTCTTAGAATCGAATCCCACAGTGTTCATGTAATTGGTGTAAGTCCCAAATTGATCATTATAGAATTGGCTATTCCTAATGTGTTTGTATTGAAGGATGTATGTTCAATATTTATTCTAAATGCTTTATCTTGTCATTTTGTCATTGAGGATGTGTTCAAAATGTGGAATATGTGTAAGAAATGTTAAGACTTCATGTCAAGATCGAATAAATGTTGTTATGTCAAATTGTATGAAAAGCCTTTATGTGCTTAGGATTTCCAATTGCTCATATGTGTACTAATGCCTTAAATGGTAGGCCTTATTGTTGTTAATGATGATAATGATGTTGGAATGTGAAAGGGGGAAACTGGAATTATGAAATACGGCCAAGTGCAAAAAATGACTTTCTAATTGAGGCCATTCGTGCCAATAAATTGAAAATATGTGAAATTAGTATGAAGTAAGATGATTGATTGAAAAGGTAATGTCTCGGGTGAGACGGCCTAGACGATCGGACCGTGATCAGACGCCATGCCGCACACATGGTGGTGACTGTGCTAGAAATGATAATTGAAATTGTGGTTATGATTGATGTCTCAAATGAGACGACGACCTAGCCGATCGGGTCGTGATCGGACTCCGTATAAGAATACGGTGGTATTGTGAATTATGGTATATCGGCTTTAAAGATCACCCAACCTAATAACATGGAAATCGACTTGAGAACTTATGTGATCCTTACTTGATGTTTTAGTATTATTTGAATCTCTTATTGAACTCATGACTGTTTCCCCCTTGTATTATTATTCATTCTATTGAGATGGTGTTTAGTTTTACACACTAGTACTATTCGACAGTACTAACGTCCCTTTTGCGCGGGGGTGCTGCATCTTTAAATGGATGCAAGTGGTTCTATAGCAGGCAGTGTTGATCAGCGATGGTGGTACATCCTCTTCCCAACAGACTTGGTGAGCCCCACTTCATCCCGGGGTCATGTATTGTACCTTTTGTTCATATTATTATAACGTTTTGAGGTATAGCCGGAGCCTTGCTACCGGCACTATCATAACACTCTTTTGTATCTTTTAGAGGCTCTGTAGACACTATGTGGGTTGTACATGGGTGCTAGAAAAGTCAAACTGATTATGTTGTGTTTTGATCTCTTGTTTTACTCGAATCATAAGAATGTGTGTATTTTTGGACTTTAAAATGATGTAACCAATGAGACGATTTAGTATTGTATATATGATCTTCCTACTGTCTAGTTAATAAAATCATGTCTTCTCTTGACCATGGGTGAGTTGGGTAAAAAGTATCTAACAGGCTTGCTTGACCGGGTTCACTCGGTTGAGCGCAGGTCGTGCTTCCCAAGGTTGGGGCATGACACATAGCCCCCTTCGCAAATGCAATGCAAATTTCGTAAATGCAACGATCGCAAATGCGAACTGGTTCTCGCATTTGCAATAATTGTAGCACCAACACACCAATTGCTGAGAAACCAACTCAAAACCAATCTAAAACATGTCTGAAACTCATCTGAGCCCTGGGGGCTCTAAACCAAATATCCACACAAGTTTAAAAATATCATATACAAACTGAGTCGCGCAATCAAACACTAAAATAGCATCTGAAACAGTGAATCGGACATCAAAATATATGAAATTTTACAATGAACTCAAGAATCGCTAGAATCACAACCAAGCGTCTGATTCCCTTTAAACCAACTCGGAATGACACCAAACTTTGATGACAAGTTCTATATAATAAATCGAACCTATTCCAAGTCCCGAAATAAAAATCTAAAGCATAGCCATAAATTCAACCTACGGTCAGACTTAAAAAATTTCTAAACCTTCAAATTGCCAACATTCGACAAAACAAGCCAAATCAACTTGGGAACCTCCGAATTCAAATCAGGGTATACTCCTAGGTTCAAAATCACTATACGAACTTATTGGAGCTAACAAAATATTGTTCCGGGGTTGTTTTCGCAAAAGTCAAAGCTCGGTCAATATTTTCAACTTAAGCTTCTAAACCAAGAACCAAAGGATCCAAATCATTCCAAAACTTCCCCGAAATGAAACCAACCATCCCCGCAAGTTATAAAACCATAAACAAACATAGGGAAGCCTCAAAAGGGAAAATGGAGCTCAAATACACAAAATGACCGGTCAGATCGTTACATTCGCCTCTCTTGTAACAAACGTTCGTCCTCGAACAAGTATAAAGACATACCTGAAGTGCCAAAAAGATGAGAATAACTACTCCGCATGTCATGCTCGGCCTCCCAAGTTGCCTCCTCGACCGGTTGACCTCTTTATTGAACCTTCACTGACGCAATGTTCTTTGACCTCAACTTCCGGATGTGCCTATCCAATATTGCCATTGGCTCCTCAACATAAGTCAAATTCTTGTCCAATTGGACTGAGCTACAATCTGACACGGATTACCATAATACTTCCGAAGCATGGAAACATGGAACACCATGTGAACTTCCGATAAGCCGGGTGGCAATGCAAGAACATAGGCCACCTCACCCACTCTCTCAAAGATCTCAAAAGGACTAATATACCTAGGGCTCAACTTGACCTTATTCTCGAACCTCATCACACCCTTCATGGGTAAAACTCTGAGTATGAACCTCTCTCTCACCATGAATGCCACATCACGAGCCCTCCGATCAGCATAACTCTTCTATCTGGACTATGCTGTACTAAGCCGATCCTGAATCAACTTCACCTTTCCCAAAATATCCTAAACTAAATTAGTGCCCACCAACCTAGCCTTCCTAGGCTCAAACCATCCAACCTGAGAACGAAATCACCTCCCATATAAGACCTTGTAAGGGGCCATCTAGATGCTCAAATGATAGTTTTTGTTGTAGGCAAACTCTACAACCGGTAGAAACTGATCCCATGAACTCCCGAAATCAATAACATAGGTTGAATAGTGTGCTCGTACTACCCATCTATCTGGGGATGAAATATCGTGCTCAGCTCGACCTGTGTACCTAACTCACGTTGCACAGCCCTCCAAAAATATGATGTGAACTGTGTGCCTCGATTGGAGATAATAGACACTGGCACACCATGAAGACGGACAAACTCACGAATATAAATCCGAGCTAGCTGCTCTGAAGAGTGAGTAGTCATGACTGGAATGAAGTGCGCAGACTTGGTTAGCCTATCCACAATGGCCCACACTGCATCGAATTTCCTCAAGGTCCGTGGAAGTCTAACTACAAAATCCATGGTGATATGCTCCCACTTCTACTCTGGGATATCAAGATTCTAAAGCAAACCGCTTTGTCTCTGGTGCTCGTACTTCAACTACTAACAATTTAAACACCGAGTCACATACTCCACTATATCTTCTGCATTCTTATCCACTAGTAGTGCTGCCTCAAGTCCTAGTATATCTTTACGGCACCTGGATGAATGGAATACCGCAAACTGTGGGCCTCCTCAAGAATTAACTCACGCAACCCATCTATATTGGGCACACAAATCCGTCCATGGATCCACACCACCCTATCATCTCTAGTAGAAACCTCCTTTGCCTCACTGTGATGCATCATGTCCTTAAGGACAAGTAAGTGGGAATCATCATACTAACGCGCCTTGATGCACTCAAACAAAGAAGACCGTGAAACCAAGCAAGCAAGAACTCGGCTAGGCTCCGAAACATCCAAAAATGAACATGTTGGCCAATGCCTAAACATCCAAAACTAACGGTCTCTCCCTTAGAGGCTTGATGATGGTATGAACGCATATACTTAAGCATGGTATGACATTATACGCATATGCACAACATTGTAAATAATAATGTTTCACTAAGCTATTCAGACTTACATGTCGAGTCTTTTACTCCATGTTTCTCTCATGTTTATTATTTACTGATTTTCATTCCTTACATACTCGGTACATTATTTGTACTGACGTCCCTTTTGCCTGGGGACGCTGTGTTTCATGCCCGCAGGTCCTGATAGATAGGTTGAGAGTCCTCCAAGTGGGCTATCAGCTCAACGGAAGGTGTTGGTGCGCTCTATTTGCCCCGGAGTTGCTTATGTGATCAGTATGATTAGGACATGTACTGATTAGTATGGCGGGGCCTTGTCCCAACCTTTATGACAATTATGTACTCGTAGAGGCTTGTAGACATATGTCATGTACGTGAAAGATTGTATGGCCTTGTCGGCCTATGTTTTGAGTTTATAAATAATCATGTTGGCCTATTAGGCCCGTATGTCACGTGTATATAATGATGTAATAAGAAAGATACGTTACGTTGGTACTCGGTTGAGGAAGGTACCAAGTGCCCGTCGCGGCCCATCGATTTGGGTCGTGACACCTTGCATAACTGCCCATCATCAAAGCATGTTTATAAAATATTATGCCTGCGCCCGCTGCTAGCATGTCAGACTTCGGAAGGGTGGATCCAGCCCAAGCGCTAATCATAATTATTTTGCCCAATAGTGAGGCCTGATGCACGCGTTGTAACGACCCGTCTGGTTGTTTTACTTTCCAGAACCCTGTGCCCCTAAATAAGACTCCCTGTATGTTCTTTTACTATTTTATGACTTGCGGAGGTAGTTAGTTCGAGATTTGAAAGGGTTCGGGGTTGAAATCGGAACACTTGGTCCCTTAGTTTGGCTTTAAAAGGCTAAGTTTGACTTTGGTCAACGTTTTGAGTAAATGACCTTGGAATCGGGAATTGACGGTTTCAATAGGTGCGTATGATGATTTTGGACTTGGGCGTATGTTCGAATCGGGTTTTGGACGACCCGAGAGCGTTTTGGCGCTTAATA
Source organism: Nicotiana otophora (assembly GCA_000715115.1). Lineage (NCBI taxonomy): Eukaryota > Viridiplantae > Streptophyta > Magnoliopsida > Solanales > Solanaceae > Nicotiana > Nicotiana otophora. The sequence continues at coordinate 97,131 of AWOL01S0052557.1, forward strand.
GTGGAAGTTGACTATTTGAAGGTTTTAAAGTTCTTTAAATTTGGTTTTGGAGTAGGTTTTGGTGTTATCGAGATCCATTTTGCATTTCGAGCTCAGGACTAGTTCTGTATGGTGATTTAAGACTTGCACACAAAATTTGGTGTCATTCCGAGTAGTTTAAGTATGTTTCGGCGCAAAGAACTTGAAGTTCCTAAGTTAATTCAATTTGGTTTGAGGTGTGATTCTTAGTTTTGATGTTGTTTTATGCATTCCGAGGATTCGAGGGAGTTCGTTTTATGATTTAAAACTTGTTGGTATGTTTGGGTGGGGCCTCGGGTGTCAATCGGACTAGGCACGAACCAAGATTGGACTTAGGAGAAGCAGCTGAAGCACCAGGCTTCTGGTGTAACCACACCTGCGGAGGGCTAGCCGCAGCTGCGGGCTCGCAGAAGTGAGTAAGAAGCCACAGAAGCGACCCAGTAAGAGCAGCCCAGGAACCGTAGATGCGGGTGGGCATGCCACCTGCGAACGCTCAAGTGCGATGGACGAAACCGCAGGAGCAGCCTAAGCCGCAGGTGCAGCGTGTGAATCGCAGGAGCGGACCCGCAAACGAGGGCCAGAGGACCACAGAAGAGGAAGTAGGCCACTGGCCAAGGGCCGCATCTGCGAGGACGTTTCCGCAGATGCAGAGCCGTAGAAGTGGCCAACCCTCCGCAGGTGTGAAAATCGCAGAAGGCAGAACCTCATTTAAGATAGGACTTAGGCATTTTGAGCTCATTTATTTCAATCCTTGGGCGATTTTGGAGCTATTAGAGAGGGAGGTTTTTCAAACTTTGAGGTAAGTAATTTCTACACAATGTGAGTTAAATATATAGATTATGGGTAGATTTAACATGAAAAATTTGGGAAATCATGGGTTTAGAAGAAAAACCTAAGTTTTTGATAAAAATGAGATTTAACCACGGAAATGGTTATGGAATTTAGTGAAAATTATATATTTGAGTTCGTGAGGTTTTGGGTAACAACTTCTTTTGAAAATTTCCGGAATCCGGACACGTGTGCTCGGGGATGAATTTTAGGAATTCTTCAATTGGGATTGGGTAACCACTTTAATAGCTAGAATATGAACTTTTGAGCTCGTATTGATTATTTTATATAACATTTGACTAGTTTCGAGTCGTTTGGCACCGAGTTGAGGGTTTAAAGCACAACTGTGGATCGGAAAGTAAGCTTCGAGACAAGATAAGTCTCTTGTCTAACCTTGTAAGAGGGAATTCTCCCCATAGGTGATTTAAATTATTATTATTTGCTTCTAATTATGGGAGATACGTACACGCGAGGTGATGAGAGTCTGTGCGTAGCTACTATTCATGCTAATGTCCGGGTAATCTAGGACCCAAATCATAGATTACTTTAAATGTTGGCACCCTACTTGTTAATTTAAATGCCTAAATTACTCAGAACTTGTTGATTAAAATGTTGAAGACCATTAATGGAATTTGTGGTACCTTGTGTATTAGCCTTTAATAATAGTTGAGACAAATGCTTATAAACTATCCTCTCTTTTTGTGGAGCGTCGAACACCTCGGAAGTAGATAGATGCATCTATGGTTCGTGCCGCTCGACCCTCGACAATGTACACATTATTCTAGATCGGGTCATACGACCTCGGCATAAATCATGCTTAATAGTACTTGGTGCCTAACCATACCTTATATTATGTGGTGCTTTGAAAGCTTACAATTTGAAAAGAAAGTGATCTATCTAGGATTATTAAGAATTGTGAAAGAACTATTTGCTCCTGCTTGTTGATGAGTTATTATTATTACTTACATTACCCATGTTATTTAGAATTTTCTTTATTTATATTGCTAGCCTATAGTAAGTGTTGAAGTCGACCCCTCGTCACTACTTCTTCGAGGTTAGACTTGATACTTACTGGGTACATGTTGTTTATGTACTCACGCTACACTTATGCACTGACTGTGTAGGATCTGAGGTAGGTGCATCTGGCGGTCTTACCGGCGCGCGTCCCAGATATCCTGAGGCCTAGTGGTGAGCTGCTTCCCGAGCCGTTCTGCATCCCCTAGAGTCTCTCTTTTGATTTATATTCTGTCTACTTCATTTCAGACAACAGTGTAGTATGTTTTGTATATTCTACTAGTAGCTCATACACTTGTGACACCAGGTCTTGGAAATTATGCTAGTAGACACATGTAGATTTTTATTATTTACTTCTTTGTGACACCTATTACTCACTTTTATGAAATTTTTCACTTCCTATTTGTTCAATAATTAAAATCAACTATTTCCAAATTGTTAAAAGAAATAATCACGTAGTTAGTTCACTATTGGCTTGCCTAGCGGTAACGTTGGGTGCCATCACGGCCTATAGGAGAAATTGGGTCGTGACAACATGGTATCAGAGCACCAGGTTCACGTAGATCTCACAAGTTATGAGCAGGCCTAATAGAGTCTTGCGGATTGGTGCGGAGACGTCTCTACTTATCTTCGAGAGTCTATATGGTGTTAGGAAACTACTCTTTCTTCATCTCCTATCGTGCAGTTGATGTAGTACTAAGCATTCTTTTTCTCGTTCTCCCACCGATGGTGAGAACACGCACAACGGATGTACCAGACCATGGAGGAGCTGATCCCCCTATCGCTAGAGGCCGAGGCAGAGGCCAAGGGACGGCTCCAGTTCATTGTGGAGGACGAGGGCATCCTAGAGTTGCCCAAGTTACACCACTAGTGGATCCAGTAGAGGATCCCATTATTGAGGAGTAGGGTGAGGTGCCTGCAGCAGGATCAGCCCCGGTGGAGTTTATGTTTGCACCGGGATTCCAGGAGGTCATGGGCCGTATTCTACGGATCATGGATACTATGACTCAGGCTGGTTTATTTCCAGTAGACCCTGCCACAACTCAGGCTGGAGAGGGAGCACAGACCCCTACCGCTCAGGCTCCAGGGCACGCAGCTACCGTATATTAGACCCCAGGCGCACTACCCATGGGATGAGCTCAGCCAGTTGCACTAGCTATACCTTAGCCCATACCAGCTGCGGCCGGTGATCCGCATAGGCTATTGGACAGATGGACCAGGCTACAGCCTCTTGTCTTTACAGGTAAGCGACACGAGGACCCCCAGTACTTTATTGAACGATGCAGGGATAGAGTGCACAACATAAGGATATTGGAGTCCCATGGGGTGGATTTCACTACTTTCCAGCTACAGGACAGGGCCCGTAGATGGTGGCAGTCTTATCTTCTTGGCAGACCAGCAGGTTCTCCTCCCATGACTTGGGACCAGTTCACACGCCTCTTCTTGGATAGATATATTCCACCCTCTCAGAGGGAAGAGTTGCGATTTCAGTTTGAGCAGCTCCAAAAGGGTTAGATGCCAGTGACCGACTATGAGCCGAGATTCTCTGAGTTGTCTCGTCATGCACTTATGATACTTCCAATCGATGTAGAGAGAGTGCGCAGGTTTGTCGCAGGATTGGACTCTACCAGCCAGGACACTATGGCCCGAGAGGTTGAGATGAGGACTTCTTACGAGCTAATGGTAGAGATAACTCGGAGGATCAAGGGTGCACGCTAGCATGCTCAGGAGCAAGCTGCGAGGGATAAGCGGTTCCGGTATTCTGGAGAGTTCAGTGGAGCCCCGGATGGGGGTAGGGGTCAGTTCGTGAGGGGTCAGTCTAGCAAGCCTACATATCCAGCACTGCCGCCTCCTCAGGGTGCTCTAGTACGACCCTATTTCAGTGTCATGCCAGAGAGTTCTTACCGTCCGTCAGCCACTCAAGGATCCTCCGGTGGGTATTCAGGCCATCAGGGTCAGACTTCAGGATAGCAATCCACCGTACTGAGAGGTTATTTCGAGTGCGGGGAGCTTCGCCATGTGTAGAGGTTTTGCCCCAGGCTTCGGGGCAAGGCAGAACAGTAGGGTCAGCAGCCTATTATTCCAGCACCACCTGCCCAACCAGCCATCCGACCGCCCATAGGCGGAGGGCAGGTGGTAGGGGTCATCTTAGAAGTAGAGGCCAGTTGGGTGGGGGTCAGCCAGGAGGCACTCCAGCCAGATTCTATACCTTTCCAGCCCGACCAGATGCAGTGGCCTCAGATGCTGTGATTATAGGTACTATTTCTGGCTATGGTATAGATGATTTGGTACTATTTGATCCAGGGTCTACGTATTCATATGTTTCATCTCTATTTGCTCATTACTTGGGTGTTCATCGTGAGTCCTTGTGTACTTCTGTGTATGTGTCCACATCGGTGGGCGATTCCGTTGTTGTGGATTGGATCTACCAGTCCTGCATTGTTACGTTCCTTGGTTATGAGACTAGAGCGGATCTTCTGTTGCTTGATATGACTGACTTTGAGGTCATCCTGGGCATGGATTGGTTATCTCCATATCACGCCATCCTTCATTGCCATGCTAAGACTGTTACCTTGGCGATGCCAGAGTTGTCTAGATTAGAGTGGAAAGGTTTGTATGTATTTACATCTAGTTGGGTTATTTCTTTCCTGAAGGCTCGACACATGGTCGAGAAAGTATGCTTGGCTTATCTAGCCTATGTTCGGGATACTACCACAGAGACTCCGGCGATTGATTTAGTGCCCGTGGTCTGGGAGTTCCCCGATGTGTTTCCTTATGATCTTCCAGGCACGCCACCAGATCGCGATATCGATTTCTGTATTGATTTGGCTCCAGTTACCCGGCCTATATCTATTCCACTATTCTGCATGGCTCCAAGAGAGTTGAAGGACTTGAAGGAGCAGCTTGAGGAGTTGCTAGCAAAAGGGTTCATCAGACTAAGTGTATCACCTTGGGGCGCACCAGTGTTATTTGTGAAGAAAGAAAGATGGAACTATGTGGATGTGCATTGATTACCGCCAGTTGAACAAGGTTACCGTTAAGAACAAGTACCCGTTGCAGCGTATTGATGACTTGTTTGACTAGTTGCAGGGTGCGAGGGTGTTCTCTAAGATCGACTTGAGATTTGGGTACCATCAATTGAAGATTCGGGATTCAGATGTTACGAAGACTGCCTTCCGGACAAGATACAGCCATTATGAATTTTTGGTAATGTCATTCCGCTTGACTAATGCCCCGACGGTGTTTATGGATTTGATGAACAGGGTGTTAAGGCCGTATATTGATTTGTTTGTCATTGTCTTCATTAACGACATTTTGATCTACTCGCGTAGCATAGAGAAGCACGAGCAGCATCTGAGAGTGGTACTCTAGACCTTGCGGGAATAGAAGCTATATGCTAAGTTATCCAAGTGTGAGTTTTGGTTAGATTTTTGGCATTCTTAGGGCATGTTATATCAGGCGAGGGTATAAAGGTTGATCCCAAGAAGATCGAGGCAGTTCAAAATTGGCCTTGTCCTACCACTGCAACTGAGATTAGGAGTTTCCTGGGGTTAGCGGGTTATTATCGTCAGTTTGTGGAGGGTTTCTCATCCATTGTGGTACCTTTGACTAGGTTGACCCAGGAGGGTACTCCGTTTTGATGGTCCGATGATTGTGAGGTGAGCGTTCAGAAGCTCAAGGCGGCATTGACTTAACACCAGTGTTAGTGTTGCCTTCCGGTTCAGGGATGTATATTGTGTATTGCGACGCTTCACGCGTTGGGTTGGGTTGTGTATTGATGCATGAGGGGAAAGTTATTGCATATGCTTCACATCTGTTGAAGCCCCATGAGAAGAATTTCCCTGTACACGATTTGAAGTTGGTCGCGATTGTTCACGCTCTTAAGATCTAAAGGCATTATCTTTATGTGGTGTCCTGTGAGGTTTACACTGATCATCGCAGCTTGCAGCATTTTTTCAAGCAGAGAAACCTCAATTTGAGGCAGCACAAGTCGCTTGAGTTACTGAAGGATTATGATATTACCATCCTTTATCATCCGGGCAAGGCGAATGTAGTTGCAGATGCCTTGAGCAGAAAGGCGGAGAGTATAGGTAATTTGGCATTCATCTCAGCGGAGGAGAGGCCACTAGCTTTGGACATTCAGTCCTTGGCTAACGGACTTGTGATGTTGGATATTTCATAGCCCAGCCGAGTTCTTGCATGCGTCGTTGACCAATCTTCAATATTCGAGCATATCAAGGCTCGCTAGTTTGATGATCCGCACTTGTTGGTTCTCAGAGAGACGACGCTACAGGGTGGTGCCAAGGAGGTTACTATCGGCGAGGATGGTGTTTTGTGGCTTCAGGGTCGCCTATGTATTCCTAATGTTGATAGCTTGAGGGAGAAGATCCTAGAGGAAGCACACACTTCTCGGTATTCTATTCATCCAGATGCTACGAAGATGTATCGTGACCTGAGGCAGCATTATTGGTGGTGGCGAATGAAAAAGGACATAGTTGAGTATGTCGCGAGGTGTCTATATTGCTAGCAGGTTATGTATGAGCACCAGAGGCCAGGTGGCCTACTCCACCAGATGACTATACCTGAGTGGAAATGGGAGCGCATTACTATGGACTTCGTAGTTGGGTTTCCACGGACCTTGCGGAAGTTTGATGCAATTTGGGTCATTGTCGATAGGTTGACCAAGTCGGCACATTCCGGTTGTGACCACGTATACTTCAGAGAGGTTGGCCCAGATTTATATTCAGGAGATAGTTCGGTTGCATGGTGTGCCTGCTTCCATCATATCAGATATGGGCCCTCAGTTTACTTCACATTTCTGGAGAGCAATACAGAGCGAGTTGGGGACCCATGTAGAGCTCAGCACAGCCTTTCATCCACAGACCGGCGGGCAGTCAGAGCGGACAGTTCAGATCTTGGAGGACATGCTCAGAGCTTGTGTGATTGACTTTGGAGGGCAGTAGGATCGATTCTTGCCTTTGGCCAAGTTTGCCTAAAACAATAGTTATCAGTCCAGCATCGAGATGGCTCCATTTGAGGCTTTATATGGTCGGCGATGTCGTTCTCCCATCATATGGTTTGAGCCCAGCGAGGCTAAGATATATGGTACTGATTTGGTGAAGGATGCCTTGGAAAAGGTAAAGTTAATTCAGGAGCGACTTCGCACAGCACAGTACAGATATAAGAGTTACGCGGATAAAAAGGTGAGTGATTTATCATTTACGGTGGGCGAGAAGGTTCTCTTAAACGTCTCGCCGATTAAGGGGATCATGAGGTTCGGAAATAAAGGAAAGTTGAACCCAAGGTTCATAGGTCCATTTGAGTTGTTGAGACGAGTTGGGAGGTTGCTTATGAGCTTGCCTTGCCTCCCAGTCTATCGGGGGTTCATCCGGTTTTCCATGTGTCTATGCTCCGAAGGTATCATGCCGACAGGTCGCATGTGTTAGATTTCAACACAGTCCAGCTTGATGAGAGCTTGGGTTACGAGAGGAACCAGTTGCCATTATTGACTGGCAGGTTCGCCAGTTGAGGTCCAAGAAGAAGATTTCTGCAGAACAAGTTCAGCGGAGGGGCCAACCAGTCGAGGAGGAGACTTGGGAGGCCGAGTAGGATACGTGGAGCAGATATCCACACTTATTCATTACTCCAGGTATGATTCTAGACCTGTTCGAGGACGAACGTTTATTTAAGAGGTGGAGAATGTAACGATACGACTGGTCATTTTACTTTCTAGAACCCTATTCCCCTAAATAAGACTCCCCGTATGTGCTTTTACTATTTTATGACTTGCGGGAATGGTTAGTTTGAGATTTGGAAGGGTTCGGGTTGAAATCGGAACACTTGGTCCCTTAGTTTGGCTTTAAAAGGCTAAGTTTGACTTCGGTCAACGTTTTGAGTAAACGACCTCGAAATCGGGATTTGACGGTTTCAATAGGTTCGTATGATGATTTTGGACTTGGGCGTATGTTCCAATCGGGTTTTGGACGACCCGGGAGCATTTTGACGCTTAATAGTGGAAGTTGACTATTTGAAGGTTTTAAAGTTCATTAAATTTAGTTTGGAGTAGGTTTTGGTGTTATCGAGATCCATTTGGAATTCTGAGCCTCGGAATAGTTCTGTATGATAATTTTAAGACTTGCACGCAAAGTTTGGTGTCATTCCGAGTAGTTTAAGTATGTTTCGGCGCGCTCGGAGTAAGTTGAAGAACTTGAAGTTCCAAAGTTGATACAATTTGGTTTGAGGTGGCATTCTTAGTTTTGATGTTATTTTATGCGTTCCGAGGATTCGAGCGAGTTCATTTTATGATTTCAAACTTGTTGGTATGTTTGGGCGGGGCCCCGGGGTCCCCGAGTGTCAATCGTATTAGGCACAGACCAAGTTTGGACTTAGGAGCAGCAGCTGAAGCACCAGGCTTCGGGTGTAACCGCACCTGTGGAGGGCTAGACGCAGGTGTGAGCTCGCAAAAGCGTGAAAGAAGCCGCAGAAGCGACCTAGGAAGAGCAGCCCAGGAACCGCAGATGCGGGTGGGCGTGCGCACCTACGAACGCACAGGTGCGATGGCCGAAACCGCAGGAGCGGCCTAAGTCGCAGGTGTGGCATGTGAATCGCTGAAGCGGACCCGCAGAAGCGGGCCAGAGGACCGCCGAAGCGCAAGTAAGCCACTGGGCAAGGGCCGTATCTGTGAGGATCTTTCCGCAGATGCGGAGCCGCAAAAGCGGCCAACCCTCCGCAGGTGCAAAAATCGCAGAAGGCAGAACCCCATATAAGACGGGACTTGGGCATTTTGAGCTCATTTATTTCAATCCTTAGGCGATTCTGGAGCTCTTAGAGAGGGGGGGTTTCACCAAACACTTTGAGGCAAGTAATTTCTACACAATGTGAGTTAAATACATAGATAATGGGTAGAGTTAACATGAAAATTTTAAACAATCATGGGTTTAGATGAAAAACCTAGGTTGTTAATAAAAATGGGATTTAACCACAGAAATGGTTATGGAATTTAGTGAAAATTATATATTTGAGTTCGTGAGGTTATGGATAACAACTTTCTTCGAAAATTTCCGGAATTCGGGCACGTGCCCGAGGATAAATTTTAGGAATTCTTCAATTGGGATTGGGTAACCCCTTTAATAGCTAGAATATGAACTTTTGAGCTCGTATTGATTATTTTATATAACATTTGACTAGTTTCGAGTCGTTTGGCACCAAGTTGAGGGTTTAAAGCACATCTGTGGACCGGAAAGTAAGCTTTGAGATAAGGTAAGTCTCTTGTCTAACCTTGTAAGAGGGAATTCTCCCTATAGGTGATTTAAATTATTATTATTTGCTTCTAATTGTGGGGGCTACGTACGCATGAGGTAACGTTGGGTGCCAATAATTTGTTCAATAATTAAAAATCAACTATTTCCAAATTGTTAAAAGAAACAATCATGTACTTAGTTCACTATTGGCTTGCCTAGCGGTAACGTTAGGTGCCATCACGGCCTATAGAAGAAATTGGGTCGTGACACGTGTGGCCCCAAAATAATAACACTTAGCCCATTATGCGCTTGGCGTACGCGTCACCTAAAAATCAATACCAACCGTCTCTATGGCCCAGACTCAGTCATTTACCGTTCATGTATCAGATATACACATCTGAAAATGCTTAGTTTAACAGTGTTACACATAAGATGTATCAATAAGTGAGGAATCAATTATGAAATATAGAGACAGATATCGTACACGGATATAGCATCATGACTGAGAACATGCGTACAAATATAGCATATAACTCTGAGACAACAAGAATAGTCCTTTAAGTCTCAAACAAATAGCACTTAGCCTAGACATGATGTTCACCATGAATCATAGTTCCAATTATTAAACAAGTAGGGAAAATGCGGTGATAACAATATATGATAGCAAACCAAGCCCGGTAATAGCCTAAAGACCTCCCCAAACCATGAATACATCGGTGCACGCACACACGCACGTCACCTAGCATGTACGTCACACCAATATCTTTCATATAACAAAGTTCCCAGGGTTAACTACCCTCAAATCCAAGTTTAGATGTGTTATTTACCTCAAAACACTCAAATCAATAATCCAACAAGCCCTTCCCATGCGTATTGGCTTCCAAACGACTCGAATCTAGTCACAAAAAACTCAATATCAACAAATAGTGCCGTAGAAAACAACTTCAAACAATAAAGTTTAGATCTTTATCAAAATAAAAAAAGTCAACCTCGGACTCGCGCCCCGGAACCCGATCAAACTCATAAATTCCAAACATCCATTCAATAACAAGTTTAACTATACTAATTTCATCAAATTCTGATCTCGATTCGGCCTTCAAATCCCCGATTTTCACTTTATGAAGTTTTTACAAAAATCCCCCCATTTCTTCACTTTAATTCACTAATTAGATGCATTGCGATCGCGAAGAACAAATAACTTCTACCCCAGAATTACCCTACCTGAATGCGAGACCCAGCTCGCGAACGTGATGTTCAATATCACGCCCCTTCACGAACGCGGGCAACCATCCGGGATCGCGTAAGCTTAACACCTGACGCCCCAGCTGAACCTCTCTTCTATGCGAACGTCTGATGTCAAACGCGATCGCGTTTGTCATGCCCCAAACTCGGAGAGCGTTGCCGACGCTCAACCGAGAAAACCCGACCGAGCAAGCCTATTAGATTTTCTTCTATCCAAACTCATCCATGCATAAATAGGAGATGTACTCCATTAATCATTCACTGAAAAGATTTTATTAATAACTTCCTTTTTCATTATTATTAGCAGCTTCATTCATAATTCCCAAAATATTACGAGTTTATAGAATTAATGAAAAATATGATTTCCAAGTATCAACATTTCTAGTTCAATTCCCAACATCAACCATAACCCACAACCTGTCTACAGAGTCTCTAAGTACAATAGAAGAGTAATATGGAAATGCCGGCAATAAGGCCCCGGCTATACCTCAAAACACAGTACATGAGAAATAAATACATGACCGCAAAATAAAGTGGGGCTCACCAAATCAGCTGAAAAGAGTGTACTGCTATCACTGATCAATGACACCTGTTGTAGAACCACCTTCATCCATTAAAGATACAGCGCCCCAAGCAAAAGGGACGTTAGTCTATCGAATAACACTAGTATGTATAGCTAAAAATCCTCTTTCAAAATAGAATGCACATATAAGAAAAGGCAACACATAAAAACAACAAGTCAAAATCCACAATATCCAAATGTTCAGTTAAAACATAATAATTTTAGAAAATACGAACTTCATATATAATTTTGGTTGGGAGATCATTAGCACCGATATGCCACCGTCTTTGTTAGCACGGAGTCCGATCACGCCCGATCGGCTAGGCCATCTCCCCATGAACAATGTGGTTTGACATGTGATGCGAAAGAAAGTTGTTACCAAGAGTAGTACCACCATATGCGCAATATGGCGTCTGATCTCCCCCCGATCAGCTAGGCCGCCTTCCTACATATGTCGTGCGGGTTGACTTTTCCAATCCACAAAGGTTCCAGTTTCCTCCCAATTAAGGGAAATAATATCACAATTTCCCAAAGGTTCCAATTTCATCCTAAATAAGGGGAATAATCACACTCCACCCCTACACCGGCACGTGTAGTTTCAGGTGTGGGCTTTATGAACCACCCTTCCTCGGTTTTGCTAATGATTCTCCCAAAAAACAATTTGATTTGATTTGCAAACAGAAATATCATAAATACAATTGTACTCACCTCAACACCTTTCACATTGTATAAATTCTCATTAGTATTCCCAGTCATTCACAACGACAATATTTCCTTGGCTCATTAGGCCATTCATAAGATTCTTTATTCCTGGCACGATGGCCATATTTCATATTCCACACTTTCACCTCTTTTAGTTTCAAAGATCACCATCAAGTATCAACATATAGGATATTTCAAAAATCATATACTTCAAATTCATTTGAAATGGAAACTTCAAACACAAATGGTTTCTTCCCAATGAATGAGGCATACCATCCAACAATAGAAACACACATGAAAATCTTAAACAATCAATACACCATTTATTCTTACAATACTCTTCCCTAGAAATGACAATGTACCAGTTCAATACATGAGTATATAAAGCTCAAATCACACTAGATATATTTATAAAGCAAAGCATTAGTTAAAGCAACTACTAATGGGCATGAATTGAGTACAAAAGCTTTTAGGTAATTCTATCTTCGAAGTCATTTTTAAACAATTGAGTCGAGGCTCATTTCATATTCTTTATCGCATATTCTCAAATTATTTGCACTACTAGACACAATCATAACTTAAATTCTTGGCACGTTGGCCACACTCTATATCCCCAATTAACTTATTTCACTTTCAACCATCTTTATAGATTATCAGCAATAAGACATTTCCAACTCAAGACTTTAGGTACACATATGAGCAATTAAGAGTCTTAAGAATATTGAGATTTTCTCACACAATTTGGCATACTATCTTTCATTGAAACACGACTCAAATCCATAACCTTTTAATATGCAACCCATACTTTGAAACTTACGGAAATATTATGGAATTCAATTCCAAGAGAGAAAGTTTAGCCAACATACCTCAATCGAGCTTCCTTAACCCTAGAATGATTCGGAATTCTTAGCAATCCCGATCTATTTTGAGACTTAACAAAATTGAACCATAATTAGGAAGAGATTCATGATCTCAGCTCATTAGAGCATTTTATCAGACACTAGGTGTGCAAATTTAACCACAAGGTTCTTCTACGAGATTTTTCCTTCACTCCACAACCCAATTCTTACTTGTTTCAGCTCAACAATCTTCCCACAATTCTTATTGGTACATGCATGTATAAATAATAATATCATACCCATGAATCATACTTCTAATCAACCATCTTCTACCCAAATTCGAAATTAAAAACTAGGGTATGGAACCTTACCTCTTAGATGAAGAACTTGTGGGTTTTCCTTGTTAATCTTCCCAAGATTTGATCAAGACTTGATGAATAATTAACCTAGGGTTTTCACTCTCGCTAAACACTCTCCTTTCTCTCTAAAACACCAGAATGTTTGCTCAAAAATGACCCTTTGCGTGTATTTAATGAAGTAGGGTCGGGTTGTAAGAACCCAAAAATGGAGCTCCGGAACAGGTTTTACGGTCGCATATGCGACTGCATAATGGATATGCGGACCGCATACCGGTCACATAATTACAGACCAAAACGATCAAAAATTTGTCCGTGTATGCGGCCACTATGCGGTCGCATAGTCGACCGCATAATTGCCCCCGGACTGGCCCTTCTCCTGCTCACTTCTGCGGCCATTATACGGCCCGCAGAGTGGTTCTGCGGTCGCATAATGGATCGCAGAAATGCATTTTTTTGCCAAAACTTTTCCTTTACTTTTCGGTGCATTGTTCAACCAAAAAAGTCCGAACCGTGGCTCGCAAGCTCGCCGCAACAATTTTATACCATCCTCAAATACGCAAGTCTACTCCGGCACCACGAAACCTTGAATTAACTTGCAAAATTTACGGGGTTTTACACTTAAATACTTCAAAATATTTTGGGGTGTTACAGCGTTGACCTTAGCCTCTCAAAGCTTCACGAACGCGAGCTTATTATCACGAACGCGATGAACAAATGACCATTCAGGAGATGTTCATTTAGAATAAGTTACCAAGTTAGAGTTGTCACGACCCAAAGTCTCACCAGTCGTGATGGCGCCTATCTCAATACTAGGCAAGCCCACAATCTTAATAAACTACCATATCTTTTAAATTTGAAAACAAAATAATTAAATTCCGCGGAAGAAATCTCACAAATACAAATATAACGCTCCCAAAATTCAGTGTCACTGAGTACATGAGCATCTAATATGAATACAATGTCTGACTGATAAAAACTACTGTCTGAAAGTATAGAACAGTACAATAACTGAAGGAAAGAGAGACAAGGTCAACGGACGCCAGGCAGCTACCTTGATAGTCTCCAACTGGTAACATACTGAGGTCTAATAGTCGCCGTGTCCGGAAGCACCTGGATCTGCACACAAGGTGCAGAGTGTAGTATGAGTACAACCAACTCAATAAGTAACAAAACTAACCTCTGGGCTGAAAGTAGTGACAAGCTCCGCAAGTACAGTCTAGTATAAATAATGGTACAGAAATGTAGGCATGCATTCCAGTTCAACAGTTAAACTCAGTACAAGTAAAACAGATCAATACTGCATGATATGAGGAATATGACGTCTCAGTGGAAAGACCTCATGTATTATTGGTCACAAATCATTCGGTCACTATGTACTATCTATGGCCAATCCATCCCAGGGATATTTCATCCCGTATATATATATATACATTGACTAACAGTCAGTCACTCGGTACCGCATAAGTCCAATCCAGCCCTGGAAATTTTATCCCCAAATATAATTGATACGGACAAGATCCATGTCCAGATAAATTCGTCATAATAAAAATAAGGCAAGTCCATGCCCTGGAAAAATCCATCCCGAATATATATAATCATCTACGCTCACTGGGGATGTGTACAAACTCCGGAGGGGCTCCTTCAGCCCAAGCATGATATAAAGCCTTTATGGCCTACTGCAGGCGGGCAGTCCCGATCCGTATAATAATAAAGCCTATAAGGCCTGCTGTAGGCGGGCAACCCCGATCCATAAAATAGTAAATCCTATAAGGCCTGCTGCAGGCGGTCAGCCTCGATCCATATAATAATAATGTATAAAGCCATTATGGCTTGCTGCAGGCGGGCAACCCCGATCCATTTAATGATAACATATATAAAGCCAATATGGCCTGCTGCGGCGCGCAGCTCGATCCCATAAATATCCTCACAATGGACGAATATGACTGAGTGTGAAATGTATTTTTTTTTTAAACAATTAATTCAACAGCAACACTACCCCATGGGTTCCAAAAATATTGGCACGTAGCCTAAACATGATCTTTAATAAAAGCTTCAACTCAATTTTTTTAACACGTGGGAAATGTTCAGATAATAACATGATTCTTTAATTTTTACAACTTCACAGGATTTATTCAAGTCACAATTTCTATGGTGCACATCCACACACTCGTCAACTATCGTGTGCGTCACCTCCAAATAGTTTGTATAACACCAATTCGAGGATTCATACCCTTAGAACCAAGTTTAGAAGTGTTACTTACCTCAAACCGTATAATTCTTTACTCGGCTAGGCCTTTGCCTCGTGAATTGGTCTCCAAACGCCTCGAATCTAGCCACAAATAATTCGATTCTGTTAATAAAATTTATTGGAATTAATTCCATAAGAAAATACTAATTTTCCAACAAAATCCTAAATTTATCTCAAAAATCGCTTGTGGGGGCCACATCTCGGAATCCGATAAAAGTTACAAAATTCGAAAGCCCATTCAACCACGAGTCTACCCATACTGATTTTACCAAAATCTGACCTCAACTCGACCCTCAAATCTTCAATTTAAACCAAGAGGGCTTTTTTAATTTTCCAACTTAATTCACCTATTAAATGTTAAAAACAACCATGGCTTTGGGTAATTTAACCAATATTGATTTAAGAACACTTACCCCGTTGCTTTCTCTAAAAATCTCCCAAATATCGCTTCAATCCGAGCTCCAAATCAGAAAAAATGGAAAATATTTTCAGAACTTAAACTCTCTGCATAGTCATTTGCTCTACGCGATCGCGGACAAACAAACGCGATCGCGAAGCACAATTTTCCACTGCCCAGAAAAAACCCCACGCGGTCGCGGTGTCCTTCACGTGATCGCGATGCACAGGATCCCAGCTCTACGCGATCGCAACCCTCTTCACGCGATCGCATAGAGCAAACGCGTGGCCCATCTTCCTCTCAAGTTTCCCTATGCGAACGCGACGCTTCCCACGCGTTCGCGTAGCACAGACTGGCCCAACCTACGCGATCGCGATTGACCTCACGCGATCGCAAAGAACAAAACTCAACACTGCCTCAACAAGCCTACGCGATCGCGAGTGCCTTCACGCGATCGCATAGAACAAATCTTGCCTCTTCCCAAACAAGCCTATGCGATCGCGGACCTTCTCACGCGATTGCATAGAAGGAAACCAATGACAGAAAACCAGCATTTTCAGCAGTTTACCAAGTCCAAATTTCGATCCGTTAAATATCCGAAACTCACCCGAGGCCCCCGGGATCTCAACTAAATATACCAACAAGTCCTAAATCCTCATACGGACTTAGTTGAAACCTCAAATTACATCCAACAAAAGCTAAAACCACAAATTGCATATGAATTCAAGCCTAATGAACTTTACAATTTCTAAATTCTACAAATAACGTCGAAACGTATCAAATCACGTCCAATGGACCTCAAATTTTGCACACAAGTTATAAATGATATAACAGAGGTATTCCAATTTTCAAAATTGGATTCCGACCCCGATATCAAAAAGGCAACCCCACGGTCAAACTTCCCAAAAAATTCAACTTTCGACATTTCAAGCCTAATTCTACTACGGACCTCCAAATAATTTTTCGGATATGCTCCTAAGTCCAAAATCACCATACGGAGCTACTAGAATCATCAGAATTCAAATCCGAGATTGTTTGCACATAAGTCGACATCCGATCGACTTTTTCAACTTAAGCTTTCCATTATGAGACTAAGTGTCTCAATTCATTCCGAAATCTCTCCGGACCCGAACCAACTAATCTGATCGGTCATAATACAACTATAAAGTATAAATAGAGCAACAAATAGGGGAATGGGGCTGTAATAGCCAAAACACCCAGTCGGGTCGTTACAAGAGTAAAAGTGGCAAACATATCGCTTGATGTTCATTTAGGAGAGCCATTCAAACAGGAAAACTTGGGACTTGTCTTCACTAATAAGTAAGTCCTGCTACAATAAACTAGCCAACGATCTTGTTTTTCCTTCTAATTTTAAAAAACATTTCTACATCCTGCTTCTAAGAGTAGCACGACTCGTTTGTTTTCATAGGTCAATCTTAGAATACTAAGCTTCAAATGATTGGCAATATAATATGTTTCTTCGTTTTATATGCTCATTTTGATTCAAGGCGGTCTTTTGGTCGAGGTGGTGTTTTCAGTCCTCTTAAGATCTATTTGTCTAGTTATTAGAATAGAAATGTGACAGACGAATAATATCCAAAAAGCGAAACAAAGATTTTTTAAAAAATGATTTTTTCTGAATAACTTCGTTTGAAACGAAAACGAAGTTTGACCTTATTTATTAAGGTTTAGTTAAAAAAATTACTACTACCTTTTTTATTTTTTTTGCAAGATTTAGTTTGAAGTTAACCAATTTCTCCTATATCTTTTCTAGTTTCTAGTTATACATAAGTAGATTTTTCGATCTCCCTATCTCTCTTGGATGCCAAACGGTAACCATGCCTTCTTTCAAAATTGAAATTGCTTTGAGTATATTTGGCATAAAACCATTCATGGCTCGGGGTTGTATCTACACCAAACGATCGTTATTTGGATTGATCTAGCAGCAAGTCCATTTCAGAAGCCCAAACACAAAAGTTATGTACGGTGAAATGTCGTAGCTTTAAGAGATTGGCGAGGAGGTAATTGAAATAGATTTTAATTTAGGAACCCTCTCCCCTGTAATGTAAGAGACGCCCAAAATTTTGAATTATATTTTACACAGCACTCTTTCGATATGATTATGCCCCTAAATAATTCCTCCAAAATAGGTTCTGCCCTGGTGTGGAAACAATGTTGAGAAAAACACGAAGTGTAAATATTCAAATAAAAATGAGATAGTACCTTAGAAAAGAAGATAATATTCTAATAGAATAGATCTGCTACCTAAAATTATGGGTTAACTCAATCACACACAAAGTAAATAGAGAAGAAAAATTAACAAGGATAAAATGAGGTTCGACTAAATCTAATCCTCGGGGAAGAAGCAGAAAGAGTTTTCTACTGTGAATGCGAAGAAAAACATAATACAATCGATAGAATTCTCAACTACAACCCCTATATAAAGGATCTCAAATAGTCCCAAACCTATAAGAGAAAGGTTTTTCAATCCGACAAGGACAATAAGTTTTTCTTTTCTAAATCTATTAGAACAATGAATTTTCCAAAACTTTTAGGGATTATAGGTTTTCTAAAAATACAAAAATATTATTCAAGTCACAAACAATAAATTTCACTTTGGCTTGAATTCTCTTCATCAATAGGAACAACGCCTCTCTACCTTGCCCTCAGTCCTCGCGAGGACTCTACTAAGTACTGCACACACCAATCTAGTCTAGGCAATTCCTAAACTTGTTGGCCGAGACTGCCTTAGTTATCATATCAGCTGGATTATCATGCGTAGACACTTTCTCTATATAAAAATCCCTTTTGATATAATGTCTCGAATAAAGTGATGTCTGGCTTCAATATGCTTCGTGCGCTCATAAAACATCTGATTCTTAGTAAGATGAATTGCAATGTGACTGTCACAAAATGCTGCTATCTTCTTCTGAGCTAGTCCAAGATCACTTACAAAGACTTGTAGCCAAATAGCCTCTTTCACTACTTCCATAATTGTCATATACTCGGACTCTGTGGTAGGCAAAGCAGCAATAGACTGCAAAGTCGCCTTCCAACTGATGACACTATCAGAAAGAGTAAAAATATAACCTGTTAGAGATTGTCTCTTATCCAAGTCGGGCATAATCGGAATCGACATAGCCAACTAAGGATTCACTCAACTAGTCTTTGTAAAAAGTCAAACCTACATCTACAGTACCCTTCAAGTATCTCAAGATTCACTTCACCGCCTGCCAATGTTCTTTACCAGTACACGCCATGCATAATGCAAACCATAGCATACATAATGCTACCTACAACACTCCAATATAGTACACTAGACATATGCTCCTTCTCCTCGTTTGATTTTGGTTAGATATTTGCAGACAACTTGAAATAGAAAACAAAAGGAATAGACACATATTTACCACTGTCATATTAAACCTCTTGAGGAACTTCTCAATATAGGTACATTGAGACAGCATCATCTTTTCAACCCTTCTATCTCGAGTAATCTCCATCCCCAATATTTTCTTTGCAGCACCCAAATCTTCATCTCAAACTCCTCACCTAGCTGCTTCTTCAATCGGATAATATGTGACATGCTTTTAGTAGCAATAAACATACATCTACATATAATAATAAATATAAACAAGAACCATCTTCAGGCTTCTTGTAATACACACAACTATCATATGCACTTCGAGAAAAGGCATTTTGAATCATATTGTACCAAATGTTTTATACCACTACCTAGGCTACTATTTTAGACCATATAAAGATTTCTTAAGTAAGAAAACATGATTTTTCTTATTTAGAGTAATGAATCCTTTAGGTTGACTCATATAAATATGCTCATCTAACTCACCATGCAAGAATGCAATTTACACATCTAACTGCTCTGGGTCTAAGTCATGAAGAGATATCAAAGCCAGTAAGACCCTGATAGAGCTATGCTTTACTACTGGAGAAAATATTTCATTGTAATTTATCCCCTCCCTTTACGTAAAACCTTTAACTACTAATATTGCCTAGTACCTTGATGCTTCAACCCCAGGATTGCCCTTATTTCTTTTGAAAATCCATTTGCAGTCTAGTATCTTCTGTCTCTCCGACAATGGAACAAGCTTCCATGTCTGGTTCTTATGAACAAACATAATCTCTTCACCAGCAACACCAACCCACTGACCTTGTTCTGGACTAGAAATAGCTTTTTATAGCTATTAGGCTCAAGCACGTCAATACTCTCTTCAACTAACAAAGTAAATTCCACAAAATTTGTATATCGAAGAAGATTACCATCAGCTACGTTTACAAACCTTTGTGGTCAATTTGATCTCTCTCTTCTCTCTGCCTGTTGCAATGCTATATGGTTGTTGTTGTGTAGGCGTATCAACATTATTATTTTGGTCACTATTTTGTACCTTCTCCACTTCCTCTACTTTATAACTCTGGGTTGAACTAGTGGAGAGTCAATTTCTAGCTCTATGCGGTCACTGACACAACAATATGTTTCTGTTGTTGCCTTCTCCCTCTAAATGTCTAGTGAGACAGATTCAAGTTTTTCATCTCTCACATGAGCATAAGCAGGACAACCAAATATCCTCAAATTTGAATAATCAGCAGGCAAACCGGACCATACCAAAAAGGAGTTTTAAAATCAATAGCTATGGATGAAGATCCGTTGACCAAATAGTAAGTTGTATTGATTATTTCAGCCCAAAAATTCTTGCTAATACATGAGTGTGAAAGCATGCTTCGTACCTATCACAAAGTGTTCTATTCATACGTTCTGCAACATCATTCTGTTGTGGTGTTCCGACATAAGTGCGGTGTCTCACTATACCCTCTCTGCTGCAAAAATTATTGAACTCAAAATTCCAAAATTTCAAGCTATTGTCAGCCCGAAAACGCATTACTTTCTTTCCATCTGCCTCTCAACCATCATTTTCCATTTAACAAATGTGGAAAATACCTTTTCTTTTGTTTTCAGAAAATACAATCACACCATCCTTGAGTAATCATCAATCAAAGTCATAAAAGACCTGGCACTATTCTTGGAGGGAACTCTGTTTGGACCCCATAAATCTGAATGCATATAATCTAACTTGTCTCTAGTCTTGTGTTTTGCCTTCTTGCTGAATTTTATCCTTGTCTATTTATCAAACACACAATGCTCACAACAATTTAAAAACTTTTTTGTACCTATCCGACAAATTCTGCGTGCTCAATAAAAGTAATCCCCTGTCAATCATATATAACCAAATCGCAAGTGCCGCAACTGAGACTAATTCAGATTCCTTTTTTCCGAATCTACGTTAACTTCCCCTTCAACTACACTGTCACGATCCCAAAATTTCACCTTTAGGATCGTGATTGTATCTAGTCTCTAAGACTAAGTAGGCCTAACACAAAATGGGATTTAACATAAATAAACAACTAGCTATTAAATTAAACTGATAAATGGCATAATAATATTGAAACTACTCAACAGTTATATAACCCAAAACCGGTAGTACAAAGTCATAAGCTCTACTGAAAATATACTACAAAATCTCTAAATACAACATTGTTCTAGAATTCAAATGACAGTATTTATGAAGGATAACAGAAGGTGACTCCGAGGCATGCGAGCGGGATACCAGGTATACCTTGAAGTCTCCTTAGCAACCCAAACATCTATCTAACGTCCGGCATTCTCCGAGGTACCTGGATCTGCTCACAAATATGCAGAAGTGAAGAATGAGTACACTATAATAGTACCCAGTAAGTATCAAGACTAACCTCGATGGAGTAGTAAAGAGGTACAAGTTGTGACACTCACTAGACACAAAACCTCTGCAAAGTAATAATATAAAGCTAACAGTAAAAAGAATATCAATATAAGCTAATAATGGAAGGAATATTAGTATAAAGCTAACAATAGAGAGATTATTAATATAATGCTTACAACGGAAGGTAAAAGCAATAAATGGAAACAAGGAGTAAACATGTGTTAAAATAGCAAAATAATCAAAACAAAATAAAATACAAGTGAAATAAATTAAGGAAAGCAAATGACAGTACAAATAACCAAGACGTTCTAACACAAGATTTACAATAAGAATTACCCCGAGGTATCACACCTCATAATCACAAGCACAATTCACAAATCTTCCTTATAACGCTGCGTGGGCCTTACATTTATTTTAAAAATATTTTTTCCTAAATAGCGTCACGCGCTTTAGCCCCCTTATCTCGCCGCGTGTGCTTCAAAATGAATTAAATATCCTTACTAGCCCTTATCTAGCTGCATGCACATCAATATCACCACCCTTATTCCGCCATATGCGCGTCTCATCACAACACAATAATCAACTTACACCACACGCGCCTATATGCCACAACATTGCCAAAATGACAATACCAATATCAAAACAATACATAGCTCACGGCTCAACAACAATGTGTGCAAGCACTTCAACAATAACTCAATGAAACGGGAAAGAATAATCTCAACAATGAAAGATATTTCGTGTAATAATAACTTCAATTAAATGCATATAATAACCTAAGAGTCTAAACCGGTCAAATAACACATATAAGATCGTGCACACACTCGTCACCTTGCCTGTCTTTCACATAATTCAAATAATACAATTAGACCAAATCCTCCGGGAAAGTTCCCTCACACAAAGTTAAGCAAGATAATTACCTCAATTAGGCCAAATTAACACTCAAAGATAGTTTTTCCTTTAAAATTCGCCTCCGCACGGCTCAAATCTAACAAAAAAGATGCAAAATCATCAAACAATGCAAGAGAAACTAGTTATGGTAATTAAAGTTAAGCTCTTTACACAATTTTTCAAAAGTCAATATCGAGCCCGCTCGGTCAATACTCGAGTCCAAGGGTAGATCTCGACTACCCATAATCTCACAGTCCATATATATGTTTTGTTATCAAATCTGAGTCCAATTCGACTCTCAAATTTCAAATTTTTATTTTTCCAAAACATAGTCAAATTTCCCAAAACTTATCTTCAAATTCCATGTGTTAGAGGTTAGATATCATAAATAATCATGTAATATAATTAAAATTGAATCAAAATCACTTACCCAATAGTTGTATGTTAAAATTCCTCCTCCAAATTACCTCTTACTAAGTCTAGGGTTCTAAAATGTAATAAATGAAGGTAAATCCCTAAATCCCATTATTTTGTTCAGCTATAGGTATCAAAAATGCGACCTGGGGTTGGCGAATGTGAACCCCACAAATGTGACTGACACATCGCAAATGCAACCCAGGCTTCGCATTTGCGAGGATTGCTTCGCAAATGCGAAGCCTACCACTCATAGTGTAAGGCCCCGTAAATGTTTTCCTAAAAATCAGGGTTCTGTGATGTCGGGGTAGGCGTAGAGGTTAATAATAGCAGAAATTCTTAGCTCATCGCGGTTCGGACTTTTTGGATTGAACAGTGCGCTGGGGAGTTGAAGGAAAATATTTTGTAGAAATAGACATTTCTGAGGCCCATTATGGGGCCGCATAATTACTTTGCGGGTCGCAGAATGGCCGCAGAGTGAAGCCGCTACTTGGGCCATTTTGATGTCAACTTCGCGGCCAATTATGCGACCGCATAACCATTTCGCGGGCCGCACTTTGATCGCATAGTCAGCCTTAGGAATTTTGTAGAGGGAGGTTCTGCGGCACATTATGCGACAGCAAAATAGGTCTGCGGGCTGCATAACCACCGCAGACCCAGGTAGATATTTTCGAGATTTTTGGCACCAAATTATGCGGCCGATATGCGGACCGCATATTTATTCTGCAGTCCCATATTCGACCGCATACCCTTTTTCGGAGCTTCATTTTTGGATTTTTATAACCCGACCCTACTTCGTTAATTAGACGTTTTGTCCCATTTTTGAGCTAAAATCTGACATTTTGAGAGTGAGAGAGTGATCTTCAACAAATTGTCCTTCGATTCTTGCTCGAATCTTTGAAGATTAACAAGGAAAACTCACCAGGTCTTCATCCTAAAGGTAAGATTCTACACTCTAACCCTCAATTTCAAATTTTGTCTAGAATTGAATAATTAGTAAGATAATGTTTGGGCATGGAAGTGATTCATATTGCATGCATGTGCTATCAAAGGGTGTAAGAAGGTTGTGAGCTAAAAATGGTAGAGAATGGATTGCGGAATAATTGAATCTTTCACAAAAGGGCCTTAAAACACTAATGCACACCTAGTGCTTGATAATAAGCTCAAATGAGCTAGAATCATAATCATCTTCCTAATTTTAGTTCAACTTGTTATATTTCTAAAATAGATTGAAGCTGCTAAGAATTTTGGAACGTTTTAAAAGTTTAAGGAAGCTCAATTGAGATATGTTGGCTAAACCCCTTTCTTCTTAGAATCGAATCCCACAGTGTTCATGTAATTGGTGTAAGTCCCAAATTGATCATTATAGAATTGGCTATTCCTAATGTGTTTGTATTGAAGGATGTATGTTCAATATTTATTCTAAATGCTTTATCTTGTCATTTTGTCATTGAGGATGTGTTCAAAATGTGGAATATGTGTTAGAAATGTTAAGACTTCATGTCAAGATCGAATAAAGGTTGTTATGTCAAATTGTATGAAAAGCCTTTATGTGCTTAGGATTTCCCAATTGCTCATATGTGTACTAATGCCTTAAATGGGAGGCCTTATTGTTAATGATGATAATGATGTTTGAATGTGAAAAGGGGAAACTGGAATTATGAAATACGGCCAAGTGCAAAAAATGACTTTCTAATTGAGGCCATTCGTGCCAATGAATTGAAAATATGTGAAATAAGTATGAATTGAGATGATTGATTGAAAAGGTAATGTCTCGGGTGAGACGGCCTAGACGATCGGACCGTGATCAGACGCCATGCCGCACACATGGTGGTGACTGTGCTCGAAATGATAATTGAAATTGTGGTTATCGTTGATGTCTCAAATGAGACGACCTAGCCGATAGGGTCGTGATCGGACTCCGTATAAGAATACGGTGGTATTGTGAATTATGGTATATCGGCTTTAAAGATCACCCAACCTAATAACATGGAAATTGACTTGA
Source organism: Nicotiana otophora (assembly GCA_000715115.1). Lineage (NCBI taxonomy): Eukaryota > Viridiplantae > Streptophyta > Magnoliopsida > Solanales > Solanaceae > Nicotiana > Nicotiana otophora. Next base: position 121,644 of record AWOL01S0052557.1, read on the forward strand.
GAACTTATGTGATCCTTACTTGATATTTTAGTATTATTTGAATCTCTTATTGAACTCATGACTGTTTCTCCCTTGTATTATTATTCATTCTAGTGAGATGGTGTTTAGTTTTACACACTAGTACTATTCGACAGTACTAACGTCCCTTTTGCGCGGGGGCGCTGCATTTTTAAATGGATGCAAGTGGTTCCATAGCATGCAGTGTTGATCAGCGATAGTGGTACATCCTCTTTCCAACAGACTTGGTGAGCCCCACTTCATCCCGGGGTCATGTATTGTACCTTTTGTTCATATTATTATCACGTTTTGAGGTATAGTCGGGGCCTTGCTGCCCGCACTATCATAACACTTTTTTGTATCTTTTAGAGGCTCTGTAGACACTATGTGGGTTGTACATGGGTGCTAGAAAAGTCAAACTGATTATGTTGTGTTTTGATCTCTTGTTTTACTCGAATTATAAGAATGTGTGTATTTTTGGACTTTAAAATGATGTAACCAATGAGACGATTTAGTATTGTATATATGATCTTCCTACTGTCTAGTTAATGAAATCATGTCTTCTCTTGACCATGGGTGAGTTGGGTAGAAAGTATCTAACAGGCTTGCTTGACCGGGTTCACTCGGGGTAGAGCAGGTCGTGCTTCCCAAGGTTGGGGCATGACACATAGCCCCCTTCGCAAATGCGATGCAAATTTCGTAAATGCGACGATCGCAAATGCGAACTGGTTCTCGCATTTACAATAATTGTAGCACCAACACACCAATTGCTGAGAAACCAACTCAAAACCAATCTAAAACATGTCTGAAACTCACCTGAGCCCTGGGGGCTCTAAACCAAATATCCACACAAGTTTAAAAATATCATACAAACTGAGTCGTGCAATCAAACACTAAAATAGCATCTGAAACAGTGAATCGGACATCAAAATATATGAAATTTTACAATGAACTCAAGAATCGCTAGAATCACAACCAAGCGTCTGATTCCCTTTAAACCAACTCGGAATGACACCAAAATTTGATGACAAGTTCTATATAATAAATCGAACCTATTCCAAGTCCCGAAATAAAAATCTGAACCTCATAGCCATAAATTCAACATACGGTCAGACTTAAAAAATTTCTAAACCTTCAAATTGCCAACATTCGACAAAACAAGCCAAATCAACTTGGGAACCTCCGAATTCAAATCAGGGTATACTCCTAGGTTCAAAATCACTATACAAACTTATTGGAGCTAACAAAATATTGTTCCGGGGTTGTTTTTGCAAAAGTCAAAGCTCGGTCAATATTTTCAACTTAAGCTTCTAAACCAAGAACCAAAGGATCCAAATCATTCCAAAACTTCCCCGAAATGAAACCAACCATCCCCGTAAGTTATAAAACCATAAACAGACATAGGGAAGCCTCAAAAGGGAAAACGGAGCTCAAATACACAAAATGACCGGTCAGATCGTTACATTCGCCTCACTTATAACAAACGTTCATCGTCGAACGAGTATAAAGACATACCTGAAGTGCCAAAAAGATGAGAATAACTACTCCGCATGTCATGCTCGGCCTCCCAAGTTGCCTCCTCGACCGGTTGACCTCTTCATTGAACCTTCACTGACGCAATGTTCTTTGACCTCAACTTCCGGATGTGCCTATCCAATATTACCACTGGCTCCTCAACATAAGTCAAATCCTTGTCCAATTGGACTGAGCTAAAATCTGACACATGAGACGGATTACCATAATACTTCCGAAGCATGGAAACATGGAACACCATGTGAACTTCCGATAAGTCGGGTGGTAATGTAAGAACATAGGCCACCTCACCCACTCTCTCAAGGATCTCAAAAGGACTAATATACCTAGGGCTCAACTTGACCTTATTCTCGAACCTCATCACACCCTTCATGGGTAAAACTCTGAGTATGAACCTCTCTCTCACCATGAATGCCACATCACGAGCCCTCCGATCAGCATAAGTCTTCTATCTAGACTACGCTGTACTAAGCCGATCCTGAATCAACTTCACCTTTCCCAAAATATCCTGAACTAAATTAGTGCCCACCAACCTAGTCTTCCTAGGCTCAAACCATCCAACCTGAGAACGAAATCACCTCCCATATAAGACCTTGTAAGGGGCCATCTAGATGCTCAAATGATAGTTTTTGTTGTAGGCAAACTCTACAACCGGTAGAAACTGATCCCATGAACTCCCGAAATTAATAACATAGGTTGAATAGTGTGCTCGTACTACCCATCTGTCTGGGGATGAAATATCGTGCTCAGCTCGACGTGTGTACCTAACTCATGCTGCACAGCCCTCCAAAAATATGATGTGAACTACGTGCCTC
>AWOL01S0052557.1:124384-144213 GCA_000715115.1 Nicotiana otophora
TCTATTTTTTATAGAAAAAATACAGATTCGGGTCATCATTAATCATTTGATTTGGTGGTAATGTAAGAACATAGGCCACCTCACCCACTCTCTCAAGGATCTCAAAAGGACTAATATACCTAGGGCTCAACTTGACCTTATTCTCGAACCTCATCACACCCTTCATGGGTAAAACTCTGAGTATGAACCTCTCTCTCACCATGAATGCCACATCACGAGCCCTCCGATCAGCATAAGTCTTCTATCTAGACTACGCTGTACTAAGCCGATCCTGAATCAACTTCACCTTTCCCAAAATATCCTGAACTAAATTAGTGCCCACCAACCTAGTCTTCCTAGGCTCAAACCATCCAACCTGAGAACGAAATCACCTCCCATATAAGACCTTGTAAGGGGCCATCTAGATGCTCAAATGATAGTTTTTGTTGTAGGCAAACTCTACAACCGGTAGAAACTGATCCCATGAACTCCCGAAATTAATAACATAGGTTGAATAGTGTGCTCGTACTACCCATCTGTCTGGGGATGAAATATCGTGCTCAGCTCGACGTGTGTACCTAACTCATGCTGCACAGCCCTCCAAAAATATGATGTGAACTACGTGCCTCGATTGGAGATAATAGACACTGGCACACCATGAAGATGGACAATCTCACGAATATAAATTCGAGCTAGCTGCTCTGAAGAGTGAGTAGTCATGACTGGAATGAAGTGCGCAGACTTGGTTAGCCTATCCACAATGGCCCACACTGCATCGAATTTCCTCAAGGTCCGTTGAAGTCTAACTACAAAATCCATGGTGATATTCTCCCACTTCCACTCTGGGATATCAAGACTCTGAAGCAAACTGCTTTGTCTCTGGTGCTCGTACTTCAACTACTAACAATTTAAACACCGAGTCACATACTCCACTATATCTTTCTTCATTCTTCTCCACTAGTAGTGCTGCCTCAAGTCTTAGTATATCTTTGCGGCACCTGGATGAATGCAATACCGCAAACTGTGGGCCTCCTCAAGAATTAACTCATGCAACCCATCCATATTGGGCACACAAATCCGTCCATGGATCCACACCACCCTATTATCTCCAGTAGAAACCTCCTTGGCCTCACTGTGATGCATCGTGTCCTTAAGGACAAGTAAGTGGGAATCATCATTCTAACGCGCCTTGATGCACTCAAACAAAGAAGACCATGAAACCACGCAAGTAAGAACTCGGCTAGGCTCTGAAACATCCAAAAATGAACATGTTGGCCAATGCCTAAACATCCAAAACTAACGGTCTCTCCCCAACTAGAATATAAGCAAAACTCCTTATGCTCTCAGCCTTCTTACTCAAATCATCGACCTCCATATTTGCCTTTTCAGGATGATAAAGAATGGTGATATCATAGAACTTGAGTAGATCTAACCACCTCCGCTACCTCAAGTTTAGATCCGTTTGCTTAAATATGTGTTGTAGACTCATGTGATCTATGAATACCTCACAAGACATGACGTAGAGATAGTGCCTCCAAATCTTCAGCACATGCATAATGGCTGCCAACTATAAATAATGTACCGGTAGTTATTCTCATGGGGCTTCAAGTGTCGTGAAGCATAAGCAATCACTTTACCCTCATGCATCAATACGCACCCAATGCCAATCTGCAAAGCATCACAATAAACTGTATAAGAACCTGATGCTGAAGGTAAAACCAGAACTAGAGTTGTAGTCAAGGCAGTCTTGAGCTTCTGAAAGCTCTCCACACACTCATCAGACTACGTGAATGGGGTACCCTTTTGAGTCAATATGGTCAAAAGAGTTGTGATGGATGAAAACCCCTCCACAAAATGGCGATAATACCCGGCCAAGCCTAGAAAATTCCAGATCTCAGTTGCAGAAGACGGTATGGGCCTACTCTTAATGGCCTCCACCTTCCTCGGATCCACCTTAATCCCCTCACTAGACAGCACATGGCCCAAAAATGCGATTGAATCAAGACAAAATTCACACTTGGAGAATTTAGCATATAGCTTCTTCTCCCTCAAGGTCTGGAGCACGATCCTCAAGTGCTTCTCATGATCCTCCCAGCTGTGAGAATACACCAATATGTAGTCAATGAACATGATGATGAAAAAATCAAGATACGGCTGGAATACACTATTCATCAAATGCATAAATGTTTTTGGGGCATTGGTTAGCCCAAATGACATCACCAAAAACTTAAAGTGACCATAGTGAGTCCTGAAAGCCTTCTTTGGAATAACTGAATCCCGGATCTTCAATTGATGGTACCTTGACCTCAAGTCAATCTTCGAAAATAATTGAGCACCCTGAAACTGATTAGGCAAGTCATCAATATGCGGTAGTGAATATTTGTTCTTGACTGTAACTTTGTTCAGTTGCCTGTAGTCAATACACATCCTCATAGAGCCGTCCTTTTTCTTCACAAATAGAACTGGATCACCCCAAGGAGAGACACTCGGTCAGATGATACCCTTATCAAGCAGCTCCTGAAGTTGTTCCTTTAATTCCTTTAACTCGGTGCCATGCGATATGGAGGAATAGAGATGGGCTGAGTGCCCGATACTAAGTCAATACCAAAATTGATATCCCTATCAGGCGGCATGCCTGGTAGGTATGCTGAAACACATCTGGGAAATTTATCCCTACCAGAACTGATTTAACGGTGGGAGTATCAGCACTGACATCCCTCACAAAGGTTAGATATGCTAAGCACCCCTTCTCAACCATCTATTGTGCATTCAAAAAGGATACCACCCTGATAGGAACATAATCTAATGTACCTGTCTACTCCAGCCACAGCAAACCTGACATAGATATGTCACGGTATTAGCGTGATAATCCAGGATAGCATTATATGGTAACAACCAGTCCATGCCTAAAACCATATCAAAGTCCACCATATTGAGTAACAAAAGGTCCACCCTAGTCTCATAACTTTCGATAGTGACCAAACACGATCGATAGACACGGTCTACCACAATAGAATCCCCAACGGGCGTAGACACATAAATAGGGGAACTCAAAGAATCATGAGTCGTATCCAAATATGAAGCAAAATAGGATAACACATAAGAATAAGTGGAATCTGTATCAAATAAAACTAATGCATCCCTATGATAGACCGGAACAATACCTATGATGATAGCATCTGATGCGACAGCCTCAGTCCTACCAGAAAAAGCATAGAAGCAGGCATGGCCTCCTGTAACACCCCAGAAAATTTTGAAGTACTTAAACGCTATTAAGAAAGTTGATGTGCGCTAATTATATTATTTTGTTTGCTGACGAGGACTATTAATATGATAAATATCAATTGAATATGATAATAAGTGTATGAGGCATATTATAAGTGGTGTGGGGTCTAAGGAGAGCCCCAAGTCTAAGTCAAGTTGGAAATTACATGATAGACTAAAGTTCCAAATGAGTACGCATAATAACAAATTTGGAGGAGTATATCTACATATATACAAGGATTTATATGATGAAAAACCTATCAAATGAAATATCTTTGAGTCTAGTTTCTAACTCTTCAAACCGTTCGTCATTTGGACACTCCTACAAGAAGTTATGACCTAATTATCAAAGGCTGGAAGAATGTGATTCTGCGGTCAATTACGCGACTGCAGAATCATTATGTGAACCGCAAAAGTGGTCTGTGGACCACAAAATGGTCGCAGACCTGACCGGTGCATCCCAATTCTGGGCATCAGCTTTGCGGTCCATTGTGCAGACCGCATACCCATTGTGCGGTCCATTGTGCGACCGCAGACCTGAGGTCCATTTTCCTATTTTTATAACCCGACCTCATTTTGATAAATAGAATTTGGGGCTTATTTTGGGGCTATTATCTGATGATTTTAGAGAGAAGTGAGAGTGTTCTAGAGAGAGGAAGAAGCTCAAGTTCTTTGTTCATCAAGATCTTGTCGAAGCTTTGAAATCCAACAAGGAAATCTCACAAGTTCTTTATCTAAGAGGTAAGATTCCATACCCTAGTTTTCAATTTCGAATTTGGGTAGAAAATGGTTGATTAAGAGTATGATTCTTAGGTATGAGAGTATTATTTATACATGCATGTACCAATAAGGTTTGTGGGAAGATTATTGAGCTCAAATGGGTAAAGATTGGATTGAGGAGTGAAGAAAATCTTGTAGAAAAACCTTTTAGTTAAATTTGCACACCTAGTGTTTGATAAAATGTTCAAATGAGATGAGACCATGGATATCTTCCTAATTTGTGTTCAATTTTGTTATGTCTCAAAATAGATTGGGACTGCTAGGATTTTCGGAACGTTGTAGTAATTTAAGAAAAGCTCAAGCAAGGTGTATCGGCTAAACTACTCTCTTAGGATCAAAATCCATAATGTTCCCGTAAATTTCAAGTATTGTTGGCTCAAGTTCCTAATTCCTATGTTCCGGGTTATTCCTTATAAACTTGACTATTCCGAATGAGCCTTATGATGAAATATATATGTTCAAAGTGTTGATTGCGTATTAAAATATTATGGCTTTAAGTCGTGTTTCAAATGAAAGCTAGTATGCCAAATTGTGTGAGAAAAACTCGATATGCTTAAGACTCTTAATTGCTCATATGTGTACCTAAGGTCATGATTGAAAATGTCTTGTTGTTGATAATCTATAAAGATGCTTGAAAATGAAATAAGTGAATTGGGGATATAGAGTATGGCCAACGTGCCAAGATTGAAAGTTATACTTGTGGCTAGTGGTGGTAATGAAGGAAGATGATGTGAGAAAGATTATGAAATGAGCTTTGATTCAACTGTTTTAAAACGACTTCGAAAATAGAATTGTCTAAAAGCTTATGTACTCAAGTCGTGCCCATATCTGGCTGTTTTAACAGATGCTATGCTTTATAAGTATTTTTCAATGTGTTTTGCGTCCTTACATATTCGTGAGTGGAAATTGTGTATTGCTCTTCTTGGGAAAAAGTATTTCAAGAATAAATGGTGTGCTACTTGGTTATGATTTTAACTTACGCTTCAATTGCTAATCATTTTTCTCTATTTCTTGGAAATAAATCTATTGTGTTTAAAGCCTTCATTTCTAATGAACTTAAAGTTGTGATTTTTGAAATATTATAATTGTTGATATTTGTAATGATGATCCATGGAAGGAAAGATATGAAAGAGTGGAATATAAAATACGGCCACCGTACCTTGAATAAAGAATCTTGTTGATGGCCAAAGAGCCAAGGAAGTATTGTTGTTGTGATTGATTGCAAATAATAGTGGAGGTTTATAAAATGTGAAAGATGATAAGGTAAATATATTTTTGCTTTTGTTTCCCTTGTGTGCAAATCAAAAATATTTTGGAAGTATCATTAGTAAATCGAGGAAGGGTGGGTCATAAGGTCCATACCCGAAACTACACGTGTCGGTGTAGGAGTGGAGTGTGATTATTCTCCTTATTTGGGATGTGATTGATTGGTTGATATTATTCCCATTAATTGGGATAAAACTAATAATGGTTGTGAATTGGAAAAGTCAACCCACACGGCATAAGTGGGAAGGTGGCCTAGCTGATCGAGTGAAAATGGGACGCCATATTACGCACATAGTGGTACTACTCTTGGTAACACCCTTTTTCACATCACATGTCAAACCACATTGTTCGTGGGGAGATGGCCTACCCGATCGTGTGTAATCGGACTCTGTGCTAAAAATACGATGGTATATCGGTGCTAATGATCTCCCAACCAAAAATATATATTATTTTCGTATTTTGAAAATTGTTATGTTTTAACTGGGCATTTGGATATTGTTGATTGTGACTTGTTACTTCTATGGTTTTCCCTTTCTTATATAGGCATTCTATTTTGAAAGAGGACAGTTATCATTACATACTAGTACTATTCCATATGTACTAATGTCCCTTTTGTCGGGACCGTTGCATCTTCCATGGATGCAGGTGGTTCATCCGCTGGCAACTTTAGCAGTTACTCCCTATTCGGCAGGTTTTGGTGAGCCCTACTCTATTCCGAGCCTAATATCATATGATGTTGTGCTTTGTCTTTTGAGGTATAACCGGCGCCTTGTTGCCAGCACTTCCATACTACTCTTATATTGTACTTAGAAGCTCCGTAGACAGGTTGTGGGTGGTGTTTGATATGGAAAATTGAACTAGAAATGTTGGTAATTGGCAAACATATTTTTCATTATATCTATAAACTTGTAATATTTTGGAAATTATTAACAAAGCTGGTAATGGAATAAAATGGGAGTTGTTAATGAAATCTTTTCAGTGTTTGATTAATGGAGTGCATTTCCTCTTTATTCATGAATGAGTTTGGGTAGAAGAAAATCTAATAGGCTTGCTCGGCCGGGTTCACTCGGTTGAGCATCGGTCGTTCTCCCCAAGTTCGGGGCGTGACACCTCCCCCTCTAGGATGGCCCCTACCTGCCTGACCTCTACCCCTAGATGACTGTGCAGATGGAGTAGCAACTAGAGCAGCAGCCATAGCATGTGAACCCTGTGGAGCTACACCCCTCATAAGTCTAGGACAGTCCCTCACCATATGCTTAGAAACACCACATTCGAAACAACCTCTCTGAGGGCGTGGCTGCTGGAACTGTGTCTGAACCGGTCGGATAGAATGACCGCCGAAGGCACCCCGTACAGGAGGTACACTGGAAAGTGGTTGAGCAAACTGGGTGCTATGAGGTCATTAAATAGCCGGTGCACTATGAGTAGCCTGAAGTGCCAAATAAACTGGTCGACTGGCATACCCTCTGCCATGACGAGCTGAAACTGCAGCATGGGAACCACTAAATCCTCCACAATCTCGAGTCTCGAGGCCGCTTGGCCTCCCTATTCTCTCTCTTCTGGCCATGCATACCTCTAACCTCTGAATGATCTCCACAACCTGCTGGAATGGAGTATCAGTCTCCAACTCTCGTGCCATACTAAATTTAAGACCATAATTGATCCCCTCAATAAATCTGCGGACTTGCTCTCTGACTGTAGAAACCAAAGCAGGTGCATGGCGGGATAACTCACTAAACCTCATGGAATACTCTGACATCGTCATAGTCCCCGATACAACTGCTCGAACTCTGTGCGCCACACATCCCGGAGGGTCTATGGGATGAACTCCCTCGAAAATATATCAGAAAACTGAGCCCAAGTGAGTGGTGCTGCATCAACTGGCCTACCCTCCTCATAAACCTGCCACCATCTATATGCCGATCCCGTCAACTGAAATGTAGTAAAGGCGACCCCGCTCACCTCCACGATGCCCATGGTATGGAGAATACGATGACACTGGTCCAGAAAGCCCTATGAATCCTCAGAAACTGCACCACTGAACTTAGGAGGATCATACTTCTTGAACCCCTCAAGCCTCCTCTACTCTTCCTCTGATGCCACTGGCATGACCTCAGGCTAAATTGCGACAACGGGGTGTACTGGCAAAGCACCCGGAACCTGATCAACATGGACCCGATGATTTGGAGTACGAGCGGCGAGAGTCTTACTCCTCCCACAGCCTGAGAAGTGGCTGGTGCAATTAGGATCAATCTCGCTTGAGCCAAAGTACCGAACATGCTCAGGAATTGCATTAAAGTTTCTTGGATTTTCAGGGTAGTAGCAGGCGCCTGGGGTGCCTGCCCCCCAACTGGAGATACTGGTGGCTCCTCGGTCATTGCTCTGGCCGGTGCTCTAGCTGTAGCACATGCCCCTCCTCGACCTTTATCTCAGCCTCGGCCTCTCGCGGCTTTAGCAGGGGGCGCAGGTGTCTGCTCAGCTGATCCGGTAGTACGTGTCCTCACCATCTTTGAGAGAATTGAGAGATAAAGGCTCATATTCCAAAATCAGCAAATTCGCATATTGAGGAATAAAAGAAGTAGAGTTTACCAGCAGTTTTGTAGCCTCTCAAAGATAAGTACAGACGTCTCCGTACCGATCTGCAAGACTCTACTAAACTTGCTTATGACTCGTAATACCTATGAACCTATAGCTCTAATACCAACTTGTCACGATCCCAAAATCCCACCTTTAGGATCGTGATGGCACCTTGTCTCTAAGACTAGGTAAGCCTAACACAAGATGAGATTTAACAGAAATAAACAATTAGATATTAAACTAAACTGATAAATGGCATAATAAGACTGAAACTAGTCAATAGTTATACAACCCCAAAACTGGTAGTACAGAGTCATAAGCTCTGCTTAACATATACTACAAATCTCTAAATACAACATTGTTCTTGAATTCAAATGACAGTATTAATGAAGGATTACAGAAGTTGACTCCGAGGCCTACGGGCAGAATGGCATGTATACCTTGAAGTCTCCTCAGCAACTCAAACAACTATCTAACGTCCGGCACGCTCTGAGGTACATGGATCTACACAAATATATGCAAAAGTATAGTATGAGTATGCCATAACGGTACCCAGTAAGTATCAAGACTAACCTCGGTGGAGTAGTAAAGAGGTACAAGCAAAGACACTCACTAGACACAAAACTTGTACAAAGTATTAATATAAAGCTAACAGTAAAAAGAATATCAATATAAAGCTAAAAATGGAAGGAATATTAGTATAAAGCTAACAATTGAAAGAATATTATTGTAAAGCTAACAATGGAAGGTAAAAGCAATAAATGGCAACAAGGAGTAAACAGGTGTTAAAGCAGCAAAATAATCAGAACAAAGTTAAAATACAAGTGAAATCAATTAAGGAAAGCAAATGGTTGTCCAAATAACCAAGTCGTTCTAACACACAGTTTACAACAAGAATTACCCCGAGGTACCATACCTCATAATCACAAGTCACAAATCACAAATGTTTCTTATAACGTCGCGTGAGTCTTACATTAATTTTAAAAATATTTTTTCCGAAATAGCTTTACGTGCATTAGCCCCCTTATTTTGTTATGTGTGCTTCAAAATGAAGTAATTCCCCTTAGTAGCAACACGCGCATAAAACCCCTTTATCTCACCGCATGAAAATCAATATCACCACCCTTATGCCGCCGCATGCGTATCCCATCACAATACAATAATCAACCTTCACTACACGTGCCCATATGCCACAACATTGCCAATACAACAATACCAATATCACAAAAATACACCAGCCCGCGGATCAATAATAATGTGTACAATAATTTCAACAATAACTCAATGAAACAAAAAGAATAAACTCAATAATGAAAGATATTCTGTGTAATAAAAACTTTAATTAAATGCATTTAAATAACCTAAGAGTCTAAACCGGTCAAATATCATGTATAAGCATGTACACACACTTGTCACCTCATGTACCCGTCTTTCACATAATTAAAATAATGCAATTAGATCAAATCCTACGTGGAAGTTCCGCACACAATGTTAGGCAAGATACTTACCTCAATTAGGCCAAATCAATACATAAAAATAGCTTTTCCTTTAAAATCTACCTCCCCACAGCTCAAATCTAACCAAAAGGGACTTAAAATTATCAAACAATGCAAGATAAACTAATTCCGATAATTAAAGTTAACAACTTTACACAATTTCTCAATAGTCAACAAAAGTCAACCCAGGCCCGCCCGGTCAAAATTCAATTCCAAGTGTAGATCTCGGCTACCCATAATCCCGTCCATATATGTATTTTATTTTCAAATTCGAGTCCAATTTGACTCTCAAATCTCAAATTTTTATTTTTCCAAAACATAGTTAAAAATTCTCTTTAAATTCCATGGATTAGAGGTTAGATCTCATAAATAATCATGTAATATAATTGAAATTGGATCAAAATCACTTACCCAATAGTTGTATGTTAAAATCCCTCCTCGTAATTACCTCCTACCGAGTCTAGGGTTCTAAAATGTGATGAATGAAGCTAAGTCCCTAAATCCCATTATTCAGCTGCAGGTCTAGCAAATGCGACCTGGAGTTCACAAATGCGACAAATACATCGCAAATGCGGTGCCTGAAAGACCCAGAGAATGTCGCAAATGCGACCCTGACTTCGCATAAAGTCAGCCTAAGGTCAAACTTAAGAAATTTCTAAACCTTCAAATTGCTAACTTTCGGCAAAACAAGCCAAGTCAACCTAAGAACCTCCGAATTCAAATTCGGGCATACGCTTGAGTCTAAAATCACTATACAAACCTATTGGAGGTATCAAAATGTCATTTCGAGATCGTTTTCACAAATTCAAACCACAGTCAATATTTTTAACTTAAGCTTCTAAACCAAGAATAAAAAATCCAAATCATTCCAAAACTTTTTCGAAATGAACCAACCATGCCCTCAAGTCATAAAACCACAAACACACATAAGAGAAGCCTCAAAAGGGAAAACAAGACTCAAATACATAAAATAATCGATCAGGTCATTACATACACTGGCCTGAAGATGATACAATTTAGAATGCATTTTACCCTTCATGAGTACCATAGAGCCTTTACACACTTTCAATATTCCAACTCAGAGTGAAACTTATACCCTTGATCATCCAAAGTCAAAAGGAAAATCAAATTTCTCTTTATCCGAGAAACATGCCAACACTCAATATTTATGATAATTTCATCGAACATTCTCAATCTGATGTTACCAATCCCCTCTATTGGTAATGGATTATCACTTCCTATGTAAACGGTCCCACTCATTTGCTTGTACGTTTCAAACTAATTTTTGTGTGGACACATGTGAAAAGTAGCACCAGAATTAAGAACCTAGAAATTCTGCCCATGATTAAAACTAACGGCACAAACTTCCCCTACATAGTCACTATCATCAGAATTACCGCAAGTGTCAACAATATTTGCAGAATTATCTACTTTCTGCTTCCCTCTTTTCTCTTTCAGTTCAGGACAATCTCTCTTGTAGTGACCTTGCTCCCCGCACTCATAACAGTTCTGCTTCTATGCTCTAGACTTCGATCTGGCGATTGACTTTTTTCTATTAAAGTTCTTTTGTTGTGTTCTTCCTATACAAGATCCTCACCCTCAGGTCTGCTGTCTGAAAAACTCTTTTTCAACTCTTTATATTTTAGTGCATTACAAACATCTTTCAGTGAAATACTCTCTTTTTCATATGGTAGTGTATCGGCAAAAGTATCATAAAACGGCTATAAAGAATATAACACAGTCAAGGCCTGATCCGCACTCTCAATTTTGATATCCACATTCTTCAAGTCCATTATAATTGAATTAAACTCATCAAAGTAAGTTTTAACAGGTGTACCTTTGTTCATACGGAGATTGTATAGCCACTTTTTCAGGTAGAGACGGTTTGTCAACGATTTCTTATAATACAGATCTTCCAGCTTCTTGCATGTCGTTGCTGCAGAAGCTTCTTCAACAATTTTCTGAAGACTTAACGCTATCTGTAACGCTCATGAAGATCGCACTCAAAGCCTTCTCCTTCAGGCTTGCCTTCTCTGCCTCTTTCATCTCTTCCGGAAAATTCTCATCAATTACCTTTCATAATCCTTGTAACACCAGGGACGATTTCATCCTAATCTTCCATAAACTGAAACTAGAGCTCCCATCGAATTTCTTTACTTCGTACTTTGTTGAAGATCATGAAAATAAATTAACCCTAGATTATATGTAAAAATTCGAACCTTTCTCCGATACCAATTATTGCAGAAAATCGTGGGTTAACTAGCATACAATTACATACAAAGCAAATAGAGAAGAAAAAATAATACAAGGATTTTACGAGGTTCGGGTAAGCCTAACCCTCGGGGCAGAAGCATAAAAAGTTTTCCACTAAGAATGAGAAGAAAAGCACAATACAATTTATAGAATCTCCAACTACAACTCTTATATATAAATCCCAAATAGTTTTAAACCTATAAGAGAAAGGTTTCACAATCCGACAAAGACAATTAGTTTTTATTTTCCAAATCTATTAGAATAATGAATTTTCCCAAACCTATAGGAATTATGAATTTTCTAAAAATAAGAGGAAATCATTAAAGCCACAAATAGCAAGATCAACTTATAATAGTCGTTTAAAATTCCTTATACTATCAAATGCAAAGAATTAATTTTTTTTAAAAAAAATAGAAGAACTACTAGTATTATTGAGCGTTTGATGTCTATTTAATGAGTGAACCGAACATTCTGTTAAGAGAGGAACATGCTTATTCATGTGGAGTAATGGTGGTAGAGTGAGAGTAATTAAACCAAGTGAAAAATAGTAGTAATAGTAGAGTAGTAGTAATAGTGGTGGGTGGGAGGGAGACAAAAGAATGCAGCCTCAGCCTCCAATATTACGCCGGATATCGCCGCATCCGTAAATTCTCCGCCGCCCGGCCTCAAATCAAAGCCTCCAAAGAAATGCTGCTTAATTCAGTGCACGCGCAATCTGCTTTTTTCCACTTCTTATTCCTTTTTTGCTCATGGGAACTGCCACACCATGTCTTTACTTTAGGTGGACAATCCCATTAATTTTTTACATCCTATTTACGGATGCTTTCTTATACTTTGCCACTGTTACTTGTTTCTCTAGTATTAATTTCTCCTATATTCCATTGCAGGCTGGTGAGTGAGTTTGCCTTGGTATGTACAGCGTAGTGGTGACACAAGTACATGTCTTTTCAGTAATTGGCCCACGTGCTCTACTCTTGATTTAGTAGCTATATCTAAAGAAGTTATGCTCTACTCTTGATTTAGTAGCTATATCTAAAGAAGTTAACTTTAATACCAGACACTGCAAAATATTTATAGGATAATACTATAGTAGGTTAAATAGTTTTTAAATATATTTTATCCAAGTTACGGCTTATTATATAAAGTTATTTCTAGTTACTTTTAATAATCTGGTAACGCAAAATAACTAATTACATAATTAAAGTATAAAATCTGACTCTTTATCTAGCTTGATAAAAATGACCTTGTGGAAACCAATAACAAAGCTCTAGGGTGTCAATCGAGTAAATTTAATTATACGGTTAGCCATCTCTATAACATCATCCATATATAACAGTCATTCACTATAAAAGTCAAGATTTTTTCACAATCGATTTTTTAAGTTATATTTTATATCTCTATAACACCTTTTTACCTATAACAGCAACAACCATATTTATAGCAGAACGCTCTTTATAAAATTAATTATCCATCTATAACAGCCATATAGAATCTTTAAGATTACTACTAATAGTTCTAAAAATATGCACACAATCTTTTCCATTAAACAAAGTTTCTATCTTGCATAATATGTAAGATTTGAAGATTTACACATGATATCTTTTCCATTAGACAAATTCTAAAAAATATTTAGATAGAAAATTTAACTTTTAAGCTTTTAAATTGTCTTCAAGGAAAATGTATTGCATACCTTTTTGCTGAAAATTTGGACACGAACCTTCGCCAATTGAAGCGTTATATTAGTAAGAGAATAAAATCTACGAAACAAGCTATAATTACAAAGTTCTTCCATCAATCTTGAAAGAATTTATTTTTTTAGCTAGCTTTAAAATATCTGCCTTAGAGTTTAAATATGTATAGGTTTAGTTAAGAATTTATTAATAATGTATTAGCTTTCTTCAATATTTAACTAGTGAAATATGCATATCTTTTGAGATTTAAATTTGAATAGTTTTCTTATCTTTTATATGTAACATTAAAAAATAAAAATAATTGATTTTTGGATAATTTTTATCTATAACCGCCAAAAAATATTTAAACGTCAAATGTTGTTATAGGTATTGTTTGCCCTGAAAATTGAGTAACAATTAAACTTATATTGTAGTTTTAAGGATATGTGATTTAAACTAGCACCAATTGATAAACAATGAATTAAATAAATAAATTAGATAATAAAATAAATCAAATCGGTCCGCAAACAATACATCGACCTCGATTCGAGATAGTCTCGAGGTTAGTTAATAAGAACAGTGGAGGATGGAACAAACAGCGATGAACAGTAAGTAAAATAAAGAAAGCAACGTATATGTATATTCTTATCAGTGAATAATCATTGTCCCTTTTACAAGTGAATGGGATCCCTCTTTATATAATAGAGGAATCCCAAATAAGGTACAACTCTAATAATGGAAGTAGATACCATGATTGACACTAATAACCGCTTTGATTTGATCTATTCTGGGATTCCCAACGGGATCTTCGACCGGTTACTGATATCTCGCCATTCTGTTATTGCCTTACTCGAAGTCAGTCATGTTTGATCTCGATTGTTTCCGCCCTCGATCTCAGTGAACACTTCGATCTCCAGGTATGATGTTCTTTCTTCGAACTCGAGCCCGATCTATTATGAGGTTACCCTCGAGGCAACTCCCCTGCCAACGAAATCGGGTATGCCCGATTTCGACGGTATATAGATAGTCCCCTCATTTTTTGGAGTGTAACGAGAAGAAACGAATTTGAGACTTCGATTTAATACCTCGATCAATTATGACGTCAACATCATGACGTAAGCGACAGAAGCGATTGAAACGTCGCGTCTGCGCAGTTCCCAAGGTCAATAATTAACGCCAGTTGATGGTCGGCCACAAGTGCTTTCAAACCGTCAAAGTGGCTATTATAAATAGACCACCTTCATAATCTTTTCAAACTTTATTTTCAAACTTCTTCTAATCTTCAAAAGCTCTTCTGTTCTCTTCAAGTTCATCAACTTTGTCGGTTTCCGTTTGCCAATCTCTTATTAAAACGCAAATTTCTCTTTTTCCTTCCTTAAATCTCATATAGCAATGGAAAAAATATCAAAGACCGTTCCTCAAGAAGAAAAGGCCTCCTCATCGCGGCCAGCCGGTGACAAAACACTGGTGGAGCCACGTATCGAAGAGTGCATCCTGGGCCATGTGAACTTACTTCCGACTTTAAAGTCGAAAAACCCTCTTCGGTTCCTGGCCGATGCGAGCCCATGTCTAGATACATCTGTTTGATATTCGAAGGAGATCTCGAGCAGGTGAAAAAGGACTGCCACTGGGAAAATAAAGAGGTGGTGATTCCTACCCCCGAATAGGACATCAGCACTCATGCGAAAGGGTTCTTAAGTGTGTATACTTACCCTTTCACACTAGGTTCCGTCGATCCTATCATAATCGACTTCTACCGCCAATACCGGGTAACCCTAGGCCAGGTCTACCTCTCTTTTTAACGTATTGTGTAAGGTCCCGTTAAAATTTTTTAATGATTTAATATTTTAAAGTACGACAACGGTATTCGAGAATAACGTATTCGAGTATCAAAGGAGACCTATGGGATGGAACCGCATTATTTTGACATCAAAAGTGTTTTAACGACGTCGTTTCTTTGAGTATATATGGTACCACATTAAGCAAACGAGCTCCAAATTCAGTTTTGATTAAAGCATTAGATCCGTATTGAAATTACGGAGCCATAGCAAAAAAGAATCGTCTAATTCGGATATCGTATGAGAGAGTTATACCCATTTCCGTATCATAAAAAATCATTTCTCGTCGCCAGCGCCCAGGGTAGCATGGGGCGCTGTCCCTGGCACTGGGATTTCTTTCAGCTACTGGAACCAGTGCCACCTGTGGTGCCCGAAATGCTATATACTCATTTCAGGATTCATTTTACCCTATTTCTCTTGACCAAACTTTGGGATTTTCCTTCACTCTCTCAAGACCTCCAACTCCCCCCATCTTCAAGGTGAGTAATCCCTACTGATTTTGTGATTCATTCCATCAATTCCACCCTAAAACTAACTCAATCCTCCATAAAATACATAAATCTTCAAGAAATTTCTTCAAGAACTCAATGGAGGGTTTTGTAAGATTTATTCCAAAAGGTAATCTTACACCCTTAACTTACATGTATGGATATATTATGAGAATATGAGTATGAATTAAGTATTGGAACTTATGGTATGGTGATTGAAAGCCATAAGTTCCCAGAATGGAACATGAAGCGTAAGTAGAACTTCACTAATAATGTTTGATTACTTGTTATGTTTCCTTTACCTTTTTTTCATCTATATTCTTCTTTATGGTGCAGCTTCCCACTGGTTTCCAAGTGAGTTTTACTTGCGGTCGATGATGTTACCATGCTTGCGTTTGTTATTATTTGTCTAAGTCTGATTTCCTTTCTTTCTACACAGGCTACGGCGCTCCATCGAGAAGCGTCCTCCAAATACCGGGATGAGTTGGCCCAATGTGAGGCTAATCTCAAAAAGCTTATGGAGGAAAGAGACGCCCTCAAACTCCTCTATGTGCAAAAAGAAGAGGAGATCATGAGTATTCGAGCCGAGCTGACAAGAGCTCATCAAGTTCAGACCGAGCTCATTGAACAGGTAATGTAAATTTTTGGGAGCTTGTTATGTATTAACTTGATATTGGGGACTAACACTTTGATTCTGCAGGTTCAGCAGAAGGCCGAATTAGTTGAGCAGCTTCGTGAGGAGGCCAAGATGAAAGAGGCAGAGACTTTGGGGTGGAAGCAGAACATGGATAGTCTCACCTCGGAGAAAGATACGGTTCGGGCCCAACTGTCTTCGGTTGAGCGTCAACTCCAAAGTGTGAAGGAGGAGAACTTGGCCCGAGCCCAGAAGGTTGAAAAGTTTGAGACTTGGTTGACTGCTGAGCTTGCAAGGGCCACATCCGAGGCAGAGGCGCTCGTGGCCTCCTACCAAGCCGACGCTGAAGCCTCTAACACTCGGGCAAAGGAAATATATGACGCTGCTGAGGTTAGATTGTCCCGTGTTTCCGAGCATGCTAGGCGTCAGTCTCGGAGAGAGACTCTTGAGGAGGTACATGCTCGTGGCTTTGACCTCACGGCCGATATCGAGAGTACGAAGGTTTTGGAGGACGAGGCTAGAGCTTTGCTTTCCAATGATGAAGACTATGTGAATAGATATGAGAACGGAGGAGATGAAGATGAAGCGCCCGAAGATGCGACTCCCGAGGCAGACTATGCACTTAGGAAATAATTTGTGTAAGACCCTATGTAGTCTTTGTAAATACTTTGCATATATGAAAGACTCCTTTTTCTTTTCGTTTCGTCTCCGATTTATGATTTATGATCAATTTTGTTTTTCCTTTGCCTTGTGAAAACTTTATTGCAATCGGGTTGTTGTAGCTTCTATAATCGAGTGAGCAATAGCTCGAACTCAGAGTAGAACAAACCCTTAGGTTTTTAAGTCAAGTGAGGGAGAGACCCTGAGCTTAATAATATGTTCGGGATTTTGATTTAGGATGACTTGATCGAAGCCATAATTATACTGTTTTTATAGCCGAGTTCGAGTAAGTTTCGAACTCACAGTTACAGATCCCTTAAGGTTTTATATCAAATAATGATGAATCCTCGAGCTAAACTAAAGTCAGTTTTATTTGAGCTCGGAATGGCGGAACCCTTAGGTCCGAATTGAGTGAGAACAAAATCTCGAACTTTAAGTTTGGCCCTTAGGCTCTTTAGATTGGGCCGATATGGCCTCTAAAAGATGGCTATTTTTCCCTTTTTTGGCTTAGAAGACTTAGTAAAAAAAACTTTTATGCCTTAACACGTATTCTTTACCCATTGGGTTTTCTGAGGGTTTGATATCGATTGAAACCCATTTTGTTTTTTGTGTCTTAGCATGTTTATGTTAAGAAAATTTGATACCTCTTAAGGCATTTCTAGGGCTGATTTCATCAAAGCCCTTTTGATTACTTACCGAGGGTAGCCTTTTTTAACCGAATTTTCAAAGAATTCGAAGGTCTATTTTTATTGCGGGATTAGGACGTCTCCGAGCCACCTTAATTTGGTTGTAGCCTTTGGGTATGCCTCTTGGGCTTATTTCTCAATAATACTTCAAACTTGTTCAAAGTGTTAGTCCCCGAGAGTGATGTTCTTGGCCTATAGATCGAGGGGTGCCTTTTTGAGGTCTTATGAATTTGAGTTTAGATTACTCGAATATGTCGATCGTCGCAGTCCCCGATTGTACGAGGTATATTTGCACTTGGCCCTTGAGCCATTTCTCACAAAATCATAAGTATGGAGCTTATATAGTAGAAAATTTTCTTTGAGACACAAGATGTTTGATATAGAAAGAATGCTTCTTTGTATAATTTATACATGCGTACATGTTTTTGCATCGGGGCTCGACTAATCTATACAGACATGGTTCATTTGACCGTTTGGCCCATTACAAAGTTTCTCTATCGACACCCTTTGGCACGGAGTATTTTTCTCGAAAGTATAACATCCGAGGGTGATTCCTCCCAGTATTCGAGGTTGATTGTAAAGAAGCCTTGGATACTGTTGAATTATCCTCAGGTAGCACATAATTGTTGCCTCGTTAAAAACCTCGTCGGAAAAACCTACTTGGGACAAAAACCGATCTAAGGGAAAAAGAGTGCAATGCGTGCTTTAAAACCTGAGGTCTCGATATCTTCGATCGAACACCTGCAGTGAGTTAGTGTCGAATATATAAATGAAAAAAAGAGATAAAGTCATACCTTAGCAATAATACCATTTGAGAAGTGATATGTTCCAATTATTTGGCAGTTGTTCGTCGTCCATCGTGCCGATCTTATAAGATCCCTTTCTGACGATGTTGAGGACTTGGTAGGGTCCCTCCCAATTTGGGCCAAGCTTCCCTTCATTAGGATCTCGAGTGTTGATGATGACTTTACTCAAGACTAAGTCCCCGACTCTGAAGTGGCGAAGGTTGGTTCTCCTATTGTAGTATCTTTCGATTCGTTGCTTTTGTGCAGCTATTCAAACGAGTGCGGATTCTCGTTTTTCATCCAATAATTCGAGGCTAGTATTCATAGCCTCGTGATTTGACTCTTCGGTTGTATGTCAAAACCCGACACTAGGTTCCTCGACTTCGATTAGAATCAAGGCTTCAGAGCCATATACTAAGGAGAACAGGGTTGCCCCCGTACTGGACTTTGATGTTGTTCAATATGCCCAAAGGACTTCGGGTAGAATTTCTCTCCATTTTCCCTTAGCGTCTTTCAACCTTTTCTTTAGGTTTTGAATAATAGTCTTGTTCGTCGATTCAGCCTATCCGTTCCTACTAGGGTGATACAACGTTGATAATATCCTTTTTTATTTTGTGGTCTTCGAGGAAGTTCGTCACTTTGCTGCCAATAAATTGTTTTCCATTATCACACACTATTTCGGCGGGTATCCCAAATCAACATACGATGTGATCCCAGATGAAGTCTATAACCTCTTTCTTTCTCGCTTTCTCGAACGCCTGTGCTTCAACCCATTTAGAGAAATAGTCAATCATAAATAAAATGAACTTAGTTTTACCTGGGGCCGATGGCAGAGGGCCGGCGATATACATCCCCCATTTCATGAATGGCCATGGGAATAGGACTGAATGAAGTTGTTCTCCGGGCTGATGGATCATCGGTGCAAACCTTTGACATTTATCACATTTTCGAACAAACTCCTTAGTGTCTTTTTTCATGCTATCCCAGTAGTATCCTGCTCTAATAATTTTGTGAATCAGTGATTCGACGCAGGAGTGGTTCCCACAAGTGCCTTCGTGAACCTCTCGTAAAACATAATCAGTGTCTCCTAGTCCTAAGCATACTGCCAATGGTCCATCGAATGCCCTTCTGTATAATGTTCCATCTTCAGCCAATGTGAATCGAGTAGCTTTGGTTCGTAGGGACCTCGACTCTTTAGGGTCCGATGGGAGCTTTCCGTTCTTCAAGTATTCAATATATTTATTCCTCAAATCCCAGGTTAAGCTTGTAGATTTTATCTCGCCATGACCTTCTTCGATCACGGATCTCAAGAGTTGAACGACAGTCCCCAAGCTGATCTCATTTTCCTCGACCGATGACCCCAAATTTGCAAGTGCATCGGCCTCACTGTTTTGTTCTCGAGGTACATGCTGCAAAGTCCATTCCTTGAAACGGTGCAAAGTTACCTGCAGTT
>AWOL01S0052557.1:146110-169140 GCA_000715115.1 Nicotiana otophora
GTTTTGATAGATTGCCTAATAGTGCTACCCGTGGGCGGCTTCAAAACGATGCCTAGCCTGGACCCCTTCACATTCGAAGCACCGTCTGTGAAGAGGGTCCATACCCCCGATGATATACCTGATTTTAACAAGAGTTCCTTTTCAACTTCGGGTAAGAGGGTTGGCGTGAAATCGGCCACGAAGTTCGCTAAAATTTTAGACTTGATGGCCATCCGGGGTTGATATTCGATATCGTACCCACTGAGTTCGACGGCCCATTTGGCCAATCGGCCCGATAGTTTGGGCTTGTGCAAAATATTACGAAGTGGGTAAGTGGTTAATACACATATGGGGTGACATTGAAAGTATGGTCTTAACTTTCTAGTGGCACTTATCAGTGCAAGTGCCAATTTCTCCCAGTGTGGAAATCTAGTTTCTGCTTCTCCAAAGGTTCGACTTACATAATAAACGGAAAATTGCGTACATTACTCTTCTCGAACTAGGACATCACTTACCGTGATTTCTGATACTGCCAAGTACAAGTAAAGTTTCTCATCTGCCTTTGGAGTATGAAGCAGTGGTGGGCTCGATATATATCGCTTCAATTCCTCTAATGCCTGTTGGCATTCCGGGGTCCATGCGAAATCGTTCTTCTTTTTGAATAGAGAGAAAAATCTGTGGTTTCGATCCGACCTCGAAATGAATTGACCTAAGGCAGTTATCCGTCCAGTTAGCCTCTGCACAGCTTTTACACTGTCCACAACGGTGATGTCTTCGATGGCCTTGATTTTATCGGGGTTGATCTCGATCCCCCGATTCGACACCATGAAGCCAGAGAACTTGCCCGAACCGACCCCGAAAGCACATTTCTCGGGGTTGAGCTTCATATTATATTTCCTTAAAATCTCGAACGTTTCCTGCAAATGAGCCAAATGGTCCTCTGCGCGCAGGGACTTAACTAGCATGTCATCAATATAAACTTTTATTGATTTATCTATTTATTCTTCAAATATTTTATTTACTAGGCGTTGGTAAGTAGCTCCTGCATTTCTTAGCCCGAAGGGCATTACATTATAATAATATGTTCTGTACTTAGTGATAAATAAAGTCTTTTCTCGGTCCTCCGGGTTCATTTGGATTTGATTGTACCCGAGTATAGGCATTGAGAAAAGTAAGGATCTCATGGCCGACCGTGGCATCGATCATGCGATCGATGTTAGGCAGTGAAAAAGAATCTTTGGGGCACACCTTATTTAAATCCTTACAATCTACACACTTTCTAAGTTTGTTCCCTTTTTTAGGGACTACAACTACATTGGCTAACCATTCGGGATATTTCACCTCCCGAATGGGCCCTATTTTGAGAAGTTTAGTTACCTCGTCCTTTATGAATGCATGTTTTACCTCGGACTGGGGTCATCTCTTTTGCTTCACCGATTTGAACCTAGGGTCCAGGCTTAGCCGATGCGTCGTTATTTTCGGTGGGATCCCTGTCATGTCTAAATAGGACCAAGCAAAACAATCTATGTTATCAATAAGAAATTGAATAAGCTTTTTCCTGAGTTCGGGGGTTAATTCTGTTCCCAGGTATAACTTTCGCTCGGGCAGGTACTCGATCAATATAACCTATTTCAGCTCTTCGACCGTTGATTTGGTGGCGTCAGAATCTTCGGGAACAATAAAAGTTCAAGGGGTCAAAAAATCCTCCTCTTCTTCTTCTATCTCCTGCTTCCCCGATTCGGTCGAGGCTGGTGGTTGTGATTGCTATTTGACTTCCTGTTTACCTTTGATGCTCGACCTTTCTGAGGTTGATAGTGTCAATATCGGTATTACCTCATCGACCGCAAATATTTCCTTTGCAGCATGCTGCTCCCCATATAGTATTTTTACACCGTCCGACATCGGAAATTTCATCATTTGTCGGAGAGTCGAAGGGACTGCCCTCATATTGTGTATTCAAGGCCTTCCGAGCAGGGCATTGTACCTCATGTCGCCCTCGATTATATGGAACTTGGTATCTTGAATGGTTTCAGTCACGTTCACAGGTAGAATAATCTCCCCTTTAGTTGTTTTACTGGCCATATTGAAGCCGTTTAAGACCTGAGCTGCGGGTACGATTCGATTTTGTAGGCCGAGCTGCTCCACGACCCTTGATCGGATGATATTCGCCGAGCTACCTGGATCTACTAAAACACGCTTAACTTGAACTTTATTCAATAAGATAGAAATTATCAAAGCGTCGTTGTGGGGCTGAGAAATGCCTTCTATTTCTTCGTTGTTGAATGATAAAGTGCCTTCGGTCACATAATCTCGGGTTTGTTTTCCCTAGTGATTGATACCTTAGTGCGTTTGAATATGGGTCCTTGTGGAATATCGACCCCATCGACGATCATATGAATGACATGTTAGGGTTCCTCCTGTTCATTTTTCCTGTTGGCGTCCCTTTCTCTGAAATGATTCTTGGCTCTATCACTGAGGAACTCTCGAAGGTGGCCCTCATTGAATAGACGGGCTACCTCCTCCCTTAATTGCCTGCAATCCTTGGTCTTGTGACCATGCGTGCCATGATACTTGCACATTAAATTTGGGTTTCTTTAGGAAGGATCTGTTTGTATGGGTCCGGGCCACCTAGTATCTCTGATCTTTCCGATTGCCGATACAATGCCCGATGCATTGATGCTAAAGTTATATTACGATAACTGAGGTGCCTCTATGGGATCAGCATACTTGTCAAAACCACTTTTGCTCATAAGTCCCCGAGAATTCTGTCCTCGATCACTTCTTCTATCATTCCGGGCGGAATTGCGTCCTGAACCATTGTTCTTTCGATCTGCGGTATATGGTTGATATTGGTCTCTGTTCGACCTTGGATCCCTGTTGACGTCCCTCTGGTTTTTAAGTGCCGACCTGTTTGGATATACTGAACTGGAAGGGGCTCCTAATTGGTCGTCCTCGACCCTGATCTTCGATTGATATCGATTATGCACATCTGCCCAAGTTATATCTGGATACTCGATCAAATTTTTTTTCAACTGACCTGATGCTATTGAACTCCGCTCTTTCAACCCTTGGGTGAAAGCTTGAACGGCCCAATCATCTATGACTGGTGGCAACTCCATGCGTTCCATTTGAAATCGGGACACGAACTCCCTCAACATTTCATTATTCCTTTGTCTTACTTTGAAAAGGTTCGATTTCTTCGTTGTGACCTTTATGGCCCCGGCGTGTGCCTTTACGAAAGAATCTGCTAACATGGCAAATGAGCCGATGGAATTTGGTGGCAGGTTGTGATAGCAAATCATTGCTCCCTTCGAAAGGGTCTCTTCGAATGTTTTCAACAGCACAGATTCGATTTCATCATCTTCTAAATCATTACCCTTGATGGCGCATGTATATGAAGTAACATGCTCGTTAGGATCGGTGATCCCATTATATTTAGGTATGTCTGGCATACGAAACTTCTTTGGAATAGGCTTCAGAGCCGCACTTGGAGGAAACGACTTTCGTACAAACTTCTTCGAATCCATCCCTTTCAAGATTGGTGGTGCCCCCGGTATCTGATCAACTCAAGAGTTATATGACTCCATTTTTTTATCGTTGGCTTCGATTCTCTTCTCCCCTGATTCAATTTGTTTGGTGAGCTCCTCAAGCATTTTCATTACCGTAGGATCAGTCCCCGATTCGTTACCATTTGACCTTTCCGGTACTGGCTCGGTACGGCGAGTAGTTTCCGGCTCGACCTTATTCGGAGCTCTACGTTGATTTTGTAACTGAGCAATAGCGGCTTACTGAGCCTGAAGCATCTCAAATATCACTTGGAGACTGACTCCTTCGTCTCCTCTGCCCTGTGTTCCTTGGCCACTAGATCGACCTTCTCTGCGTACACTCCCATCGAGATTTGCGCATAGGTCCGTATTTAGAGCAATGTGCGAACTGGCATCGACTGGGTTAGCAACCGGTGCTCCCCCGAGATTAGCCTGTGGCAGCTCGACTCCTGGAGCAATGACATTTTTGTTTTCACCGTGGAATCCGAGGCCATTGTCACCGTGTGTGGATGCGTTTTGTGAGTTTGACATGTTTTAACCTGAAAGTAAAGATACTTGACAAGAACAAGCGTAAAAAAGTATGTTTTACCAGAATCAGTACTGAACAATCACTATTATCCTTAGCCCCACGGTGGGCGCCAAACTGTTTACCCTAAAAATTAAGTAACAATTAAACTTATATTGTGGTTTTAAGAATATGTGATTTAAACCAACACCAATTGATAAATAACAAATTAAATAAATAAATTAGATAATAAAATAAATCAAACCGGTCCGCAAACAATACCTCGACCTCGATTCGAGATAGTCTCGAGGTTAGTTAATAAGAACAATGAAGGATGGAACAAACAGCGATGAACAGTAAGTAAAACAAAGAAAGCAGTGTATATGTATATTCTTATTAGTGAATAATCATTGTCCCCTTTACAAGTGAATGAGATCCTCTTTATATAATAGAGGAATCTTAAATAAGGTATAACTCTAATAATGGAAGTAGATCCCATGATTGACACTAATAACCGCTTTGATTTGATTTGTTCTGGGATTCTCGCCGGAATCTTAGACCGGTTACTGATATCTCGCCATTCCGTTATTGCCTTACTCGAAGTCAGTCATGTTTGATCTCGATTGTTGCCGGCCTCAATCTCAATGAACACTTCGATCTCCAGGCGTGATGTTCTATCTTCGAGCTCGAGCCCGATCTATTATGAGGTTACCCTCGAGGCAACTCCCCTGCCAACAAAATCGGGTATGCCCGATTTGGACCGTATACAGGTATATAACAGCCATTAACTATAAAAGCCAAAAAATATCGAAACAAACGATGTTGTTATAGAGAGGGTTGACTGTATTTGGACGAATTACCGGTAAATGGTTCTCCGAAATTATTGGTCAAGATGAGTTGAAGACTTCATTCTAGCAAAATCTGCCCAAATCAAAATCTCTTTTCTCATTCATTATCTTTCTTATATTCTTTATTTAATATTTATGTTCACCATTGAATTGCTAAAAATTGTATATCAACTAGAATTATATCCTATATCCACACTTATTTGTTGTCCTTTTCATAAAACCTTTTCTTTTACTTTTCTCTTTCTTTTGACAAAAGTCTCATATGAGTTAATTTGAGCTAGCAAGTATAGTAAAACCAAGTTTATAACCTTCTGGCTGGTTTGAATTGTATTACACATTTATCCATTGTTTTACACATTTAAACGGTTATAAGGATTACACATTAGTTTCCAGGTCAAAGTTGACACCCGACCTGCATCATGTACGTACTTAACATTGATGATGTAAACCTCCTTTCTCGTTTTCTCTAATGTAGAGCTTTAGTTTCCTTTTACCTTTCCCCATAAAGTCTAAAGTAATATAGCGCTTTTCCATTATTTTTTCTTTTCTAAATTCTTTGTAATGTTTTCGTTTAATCTCTCTACAATATGTAACTTTATTCAACTTCCAAACTCTATAACATGTACTAGTTCTAATTGTTTTCATCTTCCGAAGGGGTATTCAAACTTTTTTCTTCCTTTTTCAGACTAAAAAATCAGTCCCATTGGAAATTGGTCTTAGAGTGGAATTCCGACCAAGAACATACTTATGATCATGGAATTGCATGGCAATGCATCGTGAAGCGAGCAAAGGAAAATACTTTCGGTGGTTGGGTCAACAGTAACTAACAAAATCTAAAGACCGTTGATCAACCAACCTGCGATAAATGTCGGAACTTGCACTAAAGAGTATAGAATCAAAACGGGTCGACGTAATAAATTAATTAGCAATTACAACAAGTAGCAACATGCGCATGCATCAAAATTAAATTAACTCTTCTATCTCCACTTTGCTCCAGTAAAATTTAATGCCTTGCCCGACAACAAGGACGCAAGCAGCCGTTTACTATTATCCTACTCCCATCGGTCCACAATAAGTGACCAATTTACTTTGGACCTATTAAAAATATATAAATTCTAAACAAAAACAGTTGGTGTGACTAAACTACCCTTAATTAAATGTTGCAACATAGTTAATGTGAGGAGTAAACGAATTTTTAGGAATACGTACATAAGAGTAATTTTAAAAAAATAAATTGAATTTTTTCTTGATTATATAAATGAACATTTATTTTGGATCAAAATAAAAAAGTAAATTGATCATGGACCGGAGGAAGTAAACAGTAAGTATTCAATTCTACTTGGATTTCCCTAAAAAGCCTGTCCTCTTTGTCTCCATGAGTAATGTAGTATAACCCACACTTAACTACTTGAGAGTAAAGACTTTCCATTTTTTTGGGCCTATTGCAACGTACTCTCTGGATCTTTTATATAAATACCATAGCCGCCTCCATCTGCTGACACCTTTGCCTCTTACCTTAATTTCTCATACTTGTCTTTTTCTTTAAGAGCATTATATTATTACAAGTGCTTACATCTCTCAACTATAATGTTCGCAGTCCTTTATTTAAAGAAACATTTAATTCAATAGTATTACCTAAGTTCCAATATTTCCCACGCACGCGTTGGCGACAATAACCGACAAATACCCCCTTATTCATGAAAGCACCCTCCCTCCACACCTATATATATACCCCTCACACTTTATCTTCTTTTCATCATTCCAACACCAAACATTACTCGGACACTCTCACTTCTTTTTCATCTCGGTTTCTTGCTCTCTTTTTATTATTTTCATTCATCTTATTCTTCAATTTTAGCTACAATGTATCAAGCAGCAGAGTCATCTTGGGCTGGAAATTACCACAACAACATAGCAACAAGGCGTGGATCGTCATCGTCGTCAGACCCGTTGGAGAGGGTTGTGAGGCTGGCGTCAGGAAGCGCGGTGGTGATATTCAGCGTGAGCACATGTTGCATGTGTCATGCAGTGAAGAGGCTGTTTTGTGGAATGGGAGTGCACCCTACGGTATACGAATTGGACCAAGACCCCAAAGGCAAAGAAATGGAGAGAGCACTCTCTAGGCTTTTAGGCAACGCTCCTGCAGTCCCTGTTGTCTTCATTGGTGGAAAACTAATTGGAGCAATGGATAGAGTTATGGCTTCTCATATTAATGGCACTCTTGTCCCACTTCTCAAGGAAGCCGGCGCTCTCTGGCTTTGATTTGACCAAAAAAAATATCAGGATTAGGTTGATGGATGGATTATTCCTCCATTTTTTATTTTTTGTTTTCTTAGTTAATGTGCAAGTTTTGTAGCTAAGTATGTTATAGTTGATATAATGCGTCAATTTAGCTAGCTAGTAACTGTTTAATTTCATGGCAACCTTGTAGTTGATGCGCTGATGCATGTATTTCATGATTAGCTATCTCTTGTTGTAGATATAATCAAGAAACCACCTCTAATGTTAATCCTTTAATTTGTATTAGTACCAATACTTTATTGCTTCTCTTTTTCTCTCCCTCTCTTTGCCTTTTGTTTACGAGTGTGATAACATGAGTGGATGATTATAAAACATTCGGGAAGCTAAGGGACAATAACACCGGAATTAGGATAATGATCAATGAATATTGGGGTAGTCATAATAAATAATGTGGTGCCCTGTCAAAGAACAATATGCATTTAATAGGAGAAGCAGCATAATAAGTGCTAGCATGCTCCTATATTTGTACGCAACATATATACGTACTGTAGAAGTATTATGCCTTTTTGGAAGATCCATTTTAACGACTATATTTCAATCATCTCTTCAATTTTTATTGAATACATTTAGGTAAATACAATGGAATTCCTTCTTATGAGTGATTCGCGCGTTCTCCATATATATTCTTCAAACTTATCCTGTCTTCCTCCTAAGGGCCGGCTTGATGCACAAACTACTTTAGGCCCATTTCCCAATAGTTACCGTTGGTATTATTTATAGGGTGAATGATATAGTTACCCACAAAAACAAAACTATTTACCCTTATCTACCTATTTGTTTTCTACCCATCAAACTAATTATATTTCCTATTTATAGTAGTTTTTGTGGGAAATTTTTTCTTTTTTCTCCAATTCTTTTTTATTTCTATGCTTCTTTTCTTTTTTCCTTTTTTTCTTTCTTTTCTCCTTTTCTTTTTTCTCGTTTTCTTCTTATTTTTTTATTTTTTCTCTTTTATTCAATTTTTTTTTCCCAAATCATATTATTGTTATTTTTACCATAACTTATTTCACACTCAAATTTGACTTCTTTATTTTTTTCTTTATTTCTTGTTCCTTTTCTAATTCCACGTGATTGCCATGCAAACCTTGATCTCCTTCCCTACAAATATCAGTACACACTCTATCATTAGCAGTAACATAACCAGTTATGGAGCAAGAAAACATAATCTACGGCCACCAAATCTCCATATATACTAGTTAGAATAGAAATGATAATAAAATTATTGGAAAATACAATAAAAATATAAGTAGCAAAAAAGACTTCTAGTACCATATGATACCAATATGGTATACATATATACCAACACAGTATATGATTACTGTAGAATATTACTATAACTATCTGCGACTATACTACTGTACCAAAACATTAAAGGATGCAATAAAAGTATGAGAAAATTATATGCTCGCATTGCAAGCTAAATATTTACAAAACAACTTGCTCATTCCGTATACTAACAGAGTATATAGTTGTAAAACTATTACATAATACACATAATCTATGTCCATCGGTACAAAAAATTTCAGCACTGCAAATCATGTTCATATAAATAATTTCATAATAGAATTCAATTAAAAGTACAGCTAAAACAACCAAAAAAATGTTCAAACTATCATATGATACCAATATGGCATATAACTGTACCAACATGATATACAATTTTACTGGTTAATTTCCGGCAACTATATGACTATACTACTATTACATAACACATATGCATAAAGAGAAAATAAAAAAATAGTGTACCACATATTAATATAATAAAGTATTTTAAGATATTGTACTACATTACTATTATTAAAAGAAAATCAAATAGTGTACCAATTAAATACAGTTAATAAAACCGAAAATTGATTCAACAAGCATATGATACCAATATTGTATATAGCTATACTAATAGGGTATATAGTTGTGCGGGGTTGTTCCAACAACTGCATATAAATATAAAAACTATTATATAATACACAAAATCTGTCCACAGGTACAAGAAAATCCAACACAGCAAAACATGATCATATAAATCATTTCAAAATAGAATTCACTTAAAACTACAGCTAAAATAACCAAAAAATATTTCAACTACCATATGATACCAATATGACATATAATTATACCAATAGGGTATACAGTTCTGCTAATTAATTTCAGGCAACTATATATGACTATACTACTATTACATAATACACATGCATAAAGAGAAAAATCAAAAAATAGTGTACCCATATTAATATAATAATGTCTTTCAAGATATTAAACTATAATACTATTATATAAAACAAACGAATAAAGAAAAAATCAAAATGATTACATAATACACATGCATAAAGGATAATTTAAAAAATTCAAGATATTGTACTATTATACTATTACTAACGAAAAATCAAATAGTGTACCAATTAAATGTAACTAATGCAACCAAAAAATATTCTAATTAACATATGATACCAGTATAGTATATAGCTATACCAACAAGGTATACAATTATACGCAAAGAGTTTAAAAAATATTTTTTAATTTAATTATTAAACTGAAATAATATCAGTTGTCAATAAAAATTTCAACAAATTCTAAAAGGACCTAATTGTAAGAGTATACCATTACATTATATAGTATACTATAATAGTATATCATTGGAATGAACTTTATACCAAAATGATATATAGTATATCATTTTGGTATACAATACAAATTCTTCTTTGCCAGTTCAACGCAATAAATTATACACTATTGAATTAACTAAAATGGTATATAATATATTATTTTGTTATATAAAGGATTGGTTCATTCCTTAAAAAAAAATTAGTAGTATACTATTGTAGTTAATTATATACTCTTTAATTAATTATTGTATACCAATATAGTATATAATATACCATTTTGGTATACAATACAAATCTGTCTTCTTTGCTAGTTCAACTCAATTTCAACCCAAAATTTAAAAATCTACTCTAAAATCTCCATCAAATTGACTCTGAATATAGCCACATCCTCCAATTAACATTTCGAACATACCCTTATCAGAATCGGATCAAAATAACCACAAACTCAACAAATCCAATTTTTGAGTTTCAAGCTTCAAGGTCCTCCAATGGCAGATTAATGTTTGTCACAATTAAATCTTCAAAAATCATCATTAATACCATAATCTACACATCATAAAACAATACCCACTAAATTCCAGCAATAAACAGTTTAAAACCCACATGAAAATTCATACCTGAAATTTTAAACTTATGCAGATGGAGTTTACATTCTTTTTTTTTTTTAGTTTGAAATTTTGCCATAATTGAATTATGCGCTTAGCTAATCCAAATACTAAATAAATTAGTAGTTAATTCAATAATAAATTTAAAACTGAAACCGAAAGAAAGAGGGAGAGAAATAAAGAAAAAATTTAGCTATTTCCATAATCAACAATCTTGCAAAAAAATTAGAATTTAAAGAAAGTTACTTTATTTTTGGTTGATTAACCAAAGAATAACTAGAAAAATTTGTCTGTTTGGTTTTAGGAGTCTCTTGTGACTTGAAGGACTAGAGTTATGGTGGACGACCAGCTAATAAATTTGAGTGAGGTGGGTATGTTTTGTAATTATTTTAAAAATGGGTAAAGAATGGTAATAAATTTAGGTTTTATGGGCATTTAGCATAGATTGCTCTTATTTATACTTGATAATGCAAAATTAAAAATTTTCTTATAGTCTCTTTTTCTTCTTTTACTTCTTTGTCTTTTGTGAAAGACAATATCCCTCATCGGTAGTGGAAAGTCTCTTTCTTCTCTTTATATTGAATTGCTTTTTGTTGGGCTTGTAAAAAGCCAGTAAAGGGACACGCACATGAGAAATTGGTCCTGAAGGCAAAACAGGTCGATTTGTCCCCCAACCCCCTGCGCGCGAGATATACGTGAGGCCTAATCTAAATATGATTTTGCTAAAAAATTATTTCTTCATTTTTTGAACTTACTAGAAAAGTGTCCAAATACTAAATTCATTCTCTTTGTAACAGCTATGCTTTAAATTGTTGTAACCCCTACTTGAATTCTGTAATATCTCATTTATTTTCATGGTCCCCAATTTTATCTCCTTCTTGTAACAGCTCTAGCATCTTATCTATCTATATTAGGAGCTGTTTTGTGAAGTTTTCAAACACAGAAAAATACCTTCATCTTCTCTTCTTTATGAGCAATTATTTTTTGCAAATTTCAAACTTTCAGCCACAACATGTTTTAAGGTGATGTGGAACCTTGGGGAGCGACCGATCTTAACGATTTGTACCAAGTCGGACCGAAATCGCTTTCAAGGCAGTAGCTTGTCACGACACTGTATTTTTCGATAAGTTGTTCTTCTTTCCTTCTTGTTCTTGGTCAATATTATCCACTAATTTTTCTTATAATTTGAAAGCGACTTTTATATATAATATTGACTAATGGCTATCACTTTGAACAAAATACTTCCTAATCTGTCAAAGCTTGAACCTTTAGATGGAAACTTGAAATTTGAAAAGGATAATAAAATTGTTCGAGGGCATCTGCATAACCATATGACTAACCCTCTCTTTGATTTGTTTATAAA
The DNA here is from genome assembly GCA_000715115.1 of Nicotiana otophora. Classification (NCBI taxonomy): domain Eukaryota; kingdom Viridiplantae; phylum Streptophyta; class Magnoliopsida; order Solanales; family Solanaceae; genus Nicotiana; species Nicotiana otophora. The sequence continues at coordinate 157,857 of AWOL01S0052557.1, forward strand.
TTATAAATCTGCAAAAATTATATAGGAAAGTTTGGAGAAGAAATATGGTGCAGATGACGCGGGAAAAAAAGTATGTGGTTGGAAAGTGAATCAAATTTTAAATCGTTGATGATAAGCTAATCATGGATCAAGTTCACGAGTATGAGAACTTGGCTGGTGATGTTTTGAATGAAGGCATGGAGATGTGTGAGATTCTTCAGGCTAATGCTCTGCTTGAAAAGTTTTCACCTTCCTGGAGTGATTACAGGAATCAACCGAAACACAAGAAGTAAAAATTTAACTCTTTAAGAACTAATCGGCCACATGAGGACTGAGGAAGCAAAACATCTCAAAGATGAGGAATTTGAACGGCTTAAGGATAAGATGAAATCTCTCTTTCTCTTAATTCTTCTAAAACTACCCTTGTGGAATCTTTTAGTACTTTTGTGAAATATAGATTTAAAGAAAAACAGAAGAAAGGCCAAAAGAAAGGACATGTAAAGAAGCAGAATTACTTCAATAAGCCGGAGGGCCATATTCAAAAGTCGAAAGGACCTTGCTATGTCTGCGGCAAAATTGGTCACAAGGCTTTCTAGTGCAACCAGAGACAAGGACAAAGCTCAAAGCATAGAGGAAAAGCTCCAGTCCAAGCTAACCTTACTGAGGGTGGTGATGTCATTGCTGCTGTGGTCATTGAGGCAAACATGGTAGCTAACAAGACTGACTAGATACTGGACATAGACGCTTCAAGGCACCTTTGCGCCAACAAGGAGCTATTTTACGACTTTGAGGAATCTGCTGATGGCGAGTGTGTCTACATGGGTAACTCCACTACAGCTGTAGATATGGGCAAAGGAAATATTCTACTTAAGTTAACTTCTGAAAAAACCTTAGCCTTGAACAATGTTATGTACGTATCCTCCCTTCGTAGAAACTTAGTTTCTGGTGCGCTTCTCAACAAAGCAGGTCTTCAACTTGCTTTTGAAGCTGATAAAGTTGTTATTTCTAGTGGGGGAGACTTTGTTGGGAAGGGTTACCTTAGTGGGGGTTTATTTGTACCGAACATCGCTTAAGAGATTACTAATAATGCAAGTACTTTTAATTCTGCTTATATTGCTGAGTCCATTGATTTGTGGTATGATAAACTAGGTCATGTCAATATTGCTTCTATTAAAAGACTTAGGAAAATAGAGTTAATTCCTGCAGTTAAAGTTGATAATTTTTCTAAGTGTCCTGTTTGTGTAGAGGCAAAACATACCAAAAAGACTTTTCAGAATGTAACTAGTAGAAAGACGGAATTGCTTGAACTAGTGTATTCGGACTTAGCAGATTTCAAGAACACTATTAGTAAGGATGGAAAGAAATACTACATCACTTTTGTAGATGACTTTTCTAGGTACACTAATGTATATCTTCTTAAGTCAAAGAGATGAGGCAGAAAACATGTTTTTGAAATACAAGGTAGAAGTAGAAAATTAATTAGACAGAAAAATCAAGAGACTTAGGTCTAATAGGGGTGGTGAATATAGTACTAATACTCTAGAAGCCTTTTGTGAGAAAAATGGTATTATACATGAGGTTAGTGCTCCATATACTCCCCAACAGAAATGGTGTAGCCGGAGGAAAAAATAGAACCCTTAAGAAAATGATGAATTTTATGCTTTTGAGTTCAGGTTTATCTAATAATATGTGGGGGAAAGCTGTTTTATCTGCATGTTATGTTCTTAATAATATCCCACATAAGAAGTTAGATAAAACTCCGTATGAGTTATGGAAAGGGTTTGCCCCTAACTTGAAACTTCTGTAAGTGTGAGGGTGTTTTGCTAAGGTTGGTCTACCTAATTTTAAACAAGTAACTGTTGGACCCAAGACTTTTGATGCTATTTTTATTAGTTATGCTCAAAATAGTGCTGCGTGTAGATTGATGTCTTTGAATGATAGTTCTATTTGTGAATCTAGAGATGCTGAATTTGTTTAGCATGTTTTTCCATTAATAAATAATGTGCCAAGTGATTTACCTAATAATGCTTCTACATCTATGTTTGTTAATTCTCATATTGTGCCTTCTTCTAGTGTTACTACTAATGAGCATGAAAATGATCTTAGAAAGAGTAAGAGACGTAGAATTGAAGTTAACTTTGGTCCTGACTTTATCACCACTTTCTTGACTGAAAATATTGATCTTGATATTTTGAATGATGAATTAGTATCAATCTATTTAACAGAAGAAGACCCTGAGACTTATAATGAAGCAATGAGATCAATATATGTTAATTTTTGGAAAAAGGCCATTATATGTGAATTAGACTCTATAATATCTAATCACACTTGGGACTTGTCTGATTTGCCTAATGGTTGTAAAGCCATAAGTAGCAAGTGGGTATTTAAGAAGAAATTGAGACCTGATGGTACAATTGAGAAATATAAGGCTAGACTTGTTATTCGGGGTTTTAACCAAAAAAAAAGGCCATGATTACTTTGACACTTATTCTTCTATAACTAAGATAGCGGCGATTAGAACTCTTGTTGCTTTAGCCGCTATTCATCATTTAGTGATACATCAAATAGATGTTAAAACTGCTTTCCTAAATGGTGATTTAGACCACTCAACCTGAGGGGTTTGTGATCAAAGGATAGGAGAATAAAGTATGCAAATTAAGAAAGTCTATGTATGGTCTAAAGCAGACACCTAAGCAATAGTATGAAAAGTTTAATAGCACATTAGCGGATAATGATTTTGTTGTTAATGCATCTGATATTTGTGTTTATTCCAAGATGATAGGATCAGATTGTGTGATTATATGTCTGTATGTGGATGACATATTAATCTTTGGCCCTAATGTGAATGTTGTTAGTGAGACTAAGAATTTTTTGTCTTCTAAATTTGAAATGAAAGATCTTGGAGAAGCAGATATGATTTTAGGGATTAAAACCAAAATAACTTCTAATGGTTTTTCATTATCTCAGTCTCATTATATTGAAAAAATATTAAAAATGTTTAATTGTTTTAATGTAGAACCTGTGAGAACTCCTTATGATCATAGCATACACTTGAGAAAGAATAATGAACCTAGTATTTCTCAAACTGAATATGCTAAGATAATTGGTAGTGTAATGTTTCTCATGAATTATATACGACCTGATATTGCTTATGCTGTTAGTAGATTGAGTAGATATACTCACAACCCAAGTAGTGAACACTGGAATGCTCTTCATCGTTTGCTAAGGTATTTGAGAAGTACTATAGATTGGTGTTTGCATTTTAATAAATTTTTTACTGTTTTAAAAGGATTTTGGGATGCAAACTGGGTTATTGACAATGATGAAGTTAGCTCCACTAGTGACTATGTGTTTACTTTGGGTGCAGGTGCTATTTCATGGAAGTCTTTAAAACAAACTTGTATAGCACGATCTACTATGACGTCTGAATTCATTGTTCTTGAGTTGGTAGGGCAAGAGGCCGAGTGATTGAGAATCTTATTGACAGACGTGCCTTTGTGGGGAAGACAAGCTTCACCAGTTTCTCTATATTATGACTCACAGGTGGCAATTGAAATTGCCAAAAATAGTGTGTACAATAGAAAAAGAAGACATATCCGCATTAGATATGGTGCGGTAAAATAATTATTGAAATATGATGTTATTTTCTCGGAATATGTAAGATCCGAAAAAAATTTGGCGAATCCTTTATCCAAGTATTTGGCAAAGAGAGTTATCCTTGAAACGTCGAAGGGGATGGGGCTAAAGCCCATGGATTGAGGAAGTATGGTGGATACCCGTTTGTGGTCAAACGAAGCCATATGAGACCTCAATATGCACTACATTTCCTATCCCTATAGCGTGTGGTAGTGCTTTATAAGGTTGAGCTTATTTTGCTCTTAATGATTCCATAGCCTTAAGGTGGTCTATGTGTAGATAGACTTGATGGAATCACCTACATGAGTGTAAAGGTGCGATCTCCTTTTATGAAAGACTTGGGATGTGTTTCTAGAGCACTCATGAGACCCAAGGTATGTGCATGACCATAAAAGTATTTTGTTAGTATCACGGAGTTTGTATAAAATTAAAGATATAGTATGTGTTGTGGGGGTCTCAACTCATGTCCATTCAGTTCAAGAGTACTTCACTTTTTTGATGTTAGTTGTTGTCTCATTTCACTACGTGTCAATTCAAATCGAAAGATATTTACACTTAAGTATATGTTCCTTTTTTTGCCCAGAATTGTTCTTATTCTAATTTTGTCTTTGCATTAGTGGGGGATTGTTGGTATTATTTATACTTGGTAATGCAAAGTCAAAGATTTTCTTGTGGTCTCTTTTCCTTCTTTACTTTTTTGTCTTTTGTGAAAGAGAAAGCGTCCCTCATCTGTAGTAGAAAGTCTCTTTCTTCTCTTTATATTGAATTGCTCTTTGTTAGGCTTGTAAATAACTAGTAAAAAGGAGTGGCCTCGTGCACATGAGAAATTGGTCCTGAATGCAAAACGAATCGATTTGCCCCCTCCCCCCCGCGAGATATTCGTGAGGCCTAATCCAAATTTGGTTTTGCTAAAAAATTATTTCTTCTTTTTTTGAGGTTAGCAGAAAAGTGTATAAATACATGCTTATCAGAATATGTCCAAATTCATTCTCTTTGAATTCAATTATGCAACGTCTGATTTATTACTTGTAATAACTATGCTTTAAATTGTTGTAACTGCTACTTGAATTCTTGTAACCCCTACTTGAATTTTATAATGGCTCTTTTATTTTCATAACCCCCAATTTAATTCTCCTTCTTGTAACGACTCTAGCATCTTATCTATATTAGGAGCTGTTTTGTAAAGTTTTCAAACACAGAAAACACCTTCATCTTCTCTTCTTTCTGGGCAATTATTTTCTGCAAATTCCAAACTTCCAGCCATGAGTGCACGTGTTTGGAGGTACTGTGGAACCTTAGGGAATGACCGGTCTTAACGATTTTCATCCAGTCGGACCGAAATCGCTTTCAAGGCAGAGGCTTTTCGATAAGTTGTTCTTCTTTCCTTCTTGTCCTTGGTCAATATTATCTACTAAGTTTTTTACAGTTACTATAGTAGGGAACTAATATAGGAAGTACAAAATTTTGATTAAAAAAAAGGAAGATAATTTTTGGGTTTATAACTAACGTGGCTTATGAAGGAAAAAAGGTAAGAATTTAAGAACCTTAGCTTACTTATGAATGTAGATCTTTTTTTGGGTTATTTTGTTTTGACATATATTGGTGGCATATTACCCAAATTATGCGCATGCTTTTTTTCCTCACAAGAATCGTAATGTTTTACTTCTTTTTTTCATTCTTCCAATAAAACTATAATTCTGTCAAAGACCAAGGCAGGAAGTGCCATTGAAAAAAGTAAAAGCATATTTATTTTCGTTCATTCTAGGATTTTGAAGCAGTAAATTATCAACATCTACATTCAGGTTCTATTATTCTAACTTTTAGTTATTTTTCATTTAATTTATGTTGATACTTTGACTTGTTTTAGAATTTAAAAAAACAAAAATCAACTAAAAAATTGGTATAGGGTTACTCAAAACTCAAAAACACAAAAGAGTAGAAAAGACTTGAAAATTTATACAATCTCAAGTAGGAGGTCTAGATAAATATTTTGCAAATGATAAATAAATTAAGTAAGAAGATATGGATTTTTTAAATGAACAAGTTAATATCGTAATTGAGTTAGGTGATAATGAAATCTAAAAAGTAGTTAGTGAAAAATCTAACATAGTTAATAAAATTCAGAATTTACAAACAACTCAACTAATTGTAATAACTCACCCGTTCATTTTGAGTTCTAGAACCCTATTTCCCAATTTGAGACTTCTCGTATTGTTTTGATGTTCTATGACTTGTGAGAATAGATGGTTTCGTTCCTCAAAGGTTCATGAGTGATTTGGAAGACTTAGTTCCTAATCTGAGGCTTAAATTTGAAGAGTTGACCAAAATCAACATTATAGTAAATGACCCCGGATTGGTGATTTAAAGGCTCCAGTAGGTTTGTATGATGATTTTAGATTTGAATCAATGTTTGGTTTGGGCCTCGGGTAGCCTGAAGTTGAATCGACACTTTTAGTCAAAAGTTGGAATTTTGAACCCAAGAAAGTTTGAGATTTTTGGTTTGATACGCGATTCTTGGTTATGATATTGGTTTTAGTGTTACGAGCCTTTGCAAAAGTTCATATAAGGTATACACACATTTTAGGATTATTGGACGGGCTCTCCGGAGGATCGGATGAGTTTCGGGTGGTTTCACATTATTTTGTGCCAAGTTGAGATTTTTCTAAAGTCTGGTGCAGCCGCACCTGCGATGCTGAGGTAGCAGATGCGGAGGTCGCACCTGCGGCTGGGGTGCGCATCTGTGAAGGTGGGCTAGGCTTGGCTAGTGCGCACCCACATTACAAATTCTCTCACTTGCGAGGTCAAAATTGAGCATAAAGTGTTGCACCTGTGAGGATGCCCCGCAGATTATTTTACATTTTGATTTAGCCTATTTTTATCATTTTTGAGTTTTGAAGATCAGGAAGAGTAATTTTTGAGGATAATTTCATCCTAATCTTGAGGATAAGTAATTCCTACTTGATTTTAATTATATATCATGATTTTTCATGGATTTCTACACCTAAAATATGAAATTTAAGATTGAAATTTAGGGTTTTTGTTTATAACTTATGAAAGTATATTTTGAGGTTCTAAATACCGATTTGGACTCTTATTTTATAACTAATCATATATTTAGACTCGTGGGTTATAGATCAACGGGATCTAGTTCTAGAATCAATTTTGACCATGTGGGCTCGAGTTGATTTTTGCTAACCTTTTGTGTTTTGAGTAAACATTTAAGCTTTATTATTTGAACTCGATTTCTATAACTTTATTTGACCTTGTTATGTATTGTTTGGCTAGATTTGGAGCATTTTGAGGTCACAAATAGCTGGAAGGGCTTATTGGACGATAAAGGCTTGTTCCGAAAGAGGTAAGTATTTTTTCTAATCTTGGTTTGAGGGAAATTATCTTAAGATATGATCTTGTTTGCTAACTGTAATATATTGGGGGCACCGCAGCTCGCCACTACCAGAAATTGGCCCTATTGCAACGGTAGTTTTGGCAACAGCTCTACAACCGTTGCAATAGAGAGATTATTACAACGATTCTTCGCAACGGTTAGACATACATTTCAATAGATTGCCTATTGCAACGGTTGTTTAATCGTCGAAATATACCTTCTATAGCAACTGTTTTGTTAAAACCGTTGCATAAATATCTTCATTGCAACGATTTATTTCTTTCCCTAATTTTTTCCTCGTTGTCTTTTCTCCTATATTTTCTTTTAATTTATTATCCATTCCAACCCTTTGGCCGCACCTCTTCTCCCCTGTTTCTCCTCTCTCTCTACTTGTCTCCCTCTTTATCACTTTGAAATCCTTCTTAAAAATGTCCCCAAAAATTCTATTATCTAAATTCTCCTCCTCTTAGTCAGGTTTAGCGTTAAAATGTTTTGACTAGGTATGAAACCCAATGTTATGTCTACGATTAGAGATGATGATATAGGTAAGACACCGGTCTATCTATAGAGCAAAACAAATATGCTCTCGGAGAAATCAGATGGTTCGAACTTCCAATATAGGGTGAATGAATTTTCATTTCAAGAGAATGGATATTGTAAAATCTCTAGATCCATCCAAAATCCTAGAAATATGTTATGAACACTTCCGATGCCCAATCAGTTATCCTAGTCAGCAGCCACGTTATGGATCCTCAAGGATCTGGAAACATGAGGCGCAACACGAAAATTCGCAAAATGCCAAAAGCTCTAACTGATTTTGTTTGGTAGCCAGGGTAGAGAGCGCGTGAGCAGGAGCAAATTCTAGAAGAGCAACAACTATAAATAAGAAAGTAGTAGTTGAAATAAGATAGACTTAAATCATGAGTGATCTCTGATTTCCTCTCATCCCCCTTCTGTATTTGTTCTTCTCATCTCCCTTGTGGTCTATATCTTTAGATACTAATTTGTCTTAGTAATTCCCATTGTAATTCCATTATTGAGTATTGAGTTTGCTACCTAGATCAGTAATTGAGTTGGTTACTGTCATATTGAGGAGTTGAGTTTACTAGTTGTCACATTGGTGCTTTCACTGGTTCGAATTCCATGACTGATTTTTTGAGTTCTTCACTTCCGGTAGATGTTCCGCCTTCTTCCTCTACTGCTCACTCTAAGAAGATTTCAGATCTCACGGCTTCTGTCGCTGAGCTCACTACGGCATTCGCCTGTCAGCAGAAATTGCTTCTCGATCTTATGACTCAGGTTGCGAACTCGTCGCTTTGCAAGGGTGTTGCTGATACTGCTCCAGCGATTCCAATTATGCGCCATAAGCCAACTTCTGTTGGCTTTTCCCGTTTAAATGGTGATAACCCAGAGGCTTGGGTTTTTCAAGCAGAGAGGTATTTTGACTTCTACCACATTGCGGAGGATCATAATTTGACATTAGCTTCATTTTACTTAGATGGTGAGGCATTAGAATGGTATCGTTGGTTGTTTCGCAATAAGCAACTTAGTGATTAGGATAGTTTCGCCGTCAAGGTCTCGAGCCGTTTTCGAAAACGTGCTCTATTGCCACCGGAGGGACGCCTCTCTAAGCTCAAGCAGACATCGACAGTTGCTGAGTTTCAGGACCAATTCGAGTCTCTGGCTAATGAGACGAATGATACGCCGGAGTCTTGGTTAGTCCCTATTTTTACGTCCGGCCTACGTTTGGACATCCAAAACGCTGTGTTGGTTCATCGGCCCACTACATTAGATGAAGCATTTGAGTTGGCCCAAATACACGAGCAAATAGTTTTGGCTGAGCGGGGCGGGTCGCCCAAACCTGCTTTCCCTAGAACTCCACCGTTATTGCCTACCCCTAATTTAGTTCATAAAGCTTCTGGTATTCTAACCAATATGCCACCTATTAAATGTCTCTCGCCGGCTGAAGCCCAGCAGCGCCGCGAGAAAGGTCTCTGTTACCATTGTGATGAGAAGTATGTTCTGGGTCACAAATGTAAGGCTCTTCCACAACTACTATTATTTGCAGAAGATGACAACGACCAGGCTATTGGGGCTGATTTATATCCTACGGATGAAGCTCTTGTCGAGGAGTTACAACACTTAGAGGTCCTCCAGCAATCTGCAATCTCTTATCACGCATTGGCTGGCGGTAACATTGGCACCACCCTACGCTTTACCGGCCATATTCAGGGGTCCTCGGTACAAGTATTAGTTGATGGCGGCAGTACCCACTGTTTTATTCAGACTCGAGCAGTTAAATTTTTACATTTAATGGTGGAGCCTATCACGCCATTTCCAGTGGTGGTGGGCAGTGGTTAGCGCCTCATTTGCGAAGGGGTGATCCGACTGGTGGCCTTACTCATTCAGGGGTATCTCCTCTCTATGGACTTCTATGTCCTACCTATGCATGGGTCCGATTTGGTTCTTGGTGTATCGTGGTTAGCCACATTGGGCCGAGTGGTGAAGGATTATGGCCAACGTCTGTTGGAATTTATTCTAGATGGACAACAATTAGTTGGCAAGGTGAACCCCCTCCGGATATGCAGCATGTGCAACTCCAAAGTTTGCGACGCCTATGTGCTACTGATGTTGTTGCCACTTATTATCACCTGGAAATGCTTGGTGATTATCCCCCAACCCCTTTTGACACACCACCAGCTTTGTCCGAGTTATTGGACTCTTATACAGATTTTTTTACCAAACCGCATGGCCTTCCTCCAGCTCGATCACAGGACCACGCCATACATTTAGCACCTGCAGCGGGCCCTGTCAATGTAAAGCCTTACAGATACCCTTATTTTCAGAAGCAAGTCATGGAGAAATTGGTCAATGAGATGCTTGCTGAAGGCATTATACGACCTAGCACCAACCCTTTTTCACCCCCTGTCCTTCTTGTTCGCAAGAAAGATGGCTCGTGCCATTTTTGTGTGGACTATCGAGCACTCAATGCTATAACGATAAGATATCGTTTTCCCATTCCAACGATTGATGAGTTGTTTGATGAACTACATGGGGCAAAGTACTTCTCAAAGCTCGATTTATTATCCGGCTATCATCATATCAGAGTTAGGCCTGAAGACATTGAGAAGACTGCTTTTCGCACTCATGAGGGACACTACGAGTTCTTGGTGATGCCCTTTGGGCTATCCAATGCTCCCTCAATATTCCAGGCTACTATGAACTCGGTCTTTCGACCTTACTTGCACCTCTTTGTGCTTTTCTTCTTTGATGACATCTTAGTTTATAGCCCAACCTGGGACCTGCACATGGAGCATCTGACTAAGGTGCTCAATTTGTTACGATAACATCAGTTGGTTGCCAAAATGTCCAAATGTACGTTTGGCCAGGAAAGAGTGGATTATTTGGGCCATGTTCTGTCACAGCAAGGCCTATCGGTGGACCCTGCTAAAGTTGCTATTGTACAATAATGGCCAGCACCATGGAACGTGAGGGAAGTACGCAGTTTTCTTGGGCTCACTGGATATTATCGGCGGTTCATTCATCACATCGCCATGATTGCCAGTCCTTTGACTGATCTTCTTCGGCATGACTCATATTCTTGGATAGCTCAAGCTCAAAAGGCCTTCAAGAATTTGAAGCAATTTCTTAGCTCCATACTAGTGTTGGCACTTCCTGATTTCGCTTAACCCTTCCAGGTTGAAATAGATGCTTCTGGGACCGGCATCGGAGCGGCACTGTCGCACAAGGGTCATCCAGTTTCCTACTACAGCCAAAAGCTATGCCCTAGGATGCAACAGGCGTCTACTTATGCTCGTGAAATGTTTGCTATCACCCAAGAAATTAGGAAGTGGCGTCAATACCTACTCGGACATCGTTTTACAATCATCACTGATCAGCAAGCGTTAAAGAATCTTACTAACCAGGTTATACAAACTCCGGAGCAATAGAAATGGTTGGGAAAATTAGTGGGTTTCGATTTTGATATCGTGTATAGGCCAGGAAAACATAATCTCGCAGCTGATGCTCTATCTCGATTACCTACTGCCTCATTCATGGGCTTATCCAGTCAGTCATTTCGTTTGTTTGAGCAACTGAAGGAGTTGAAAAAGGTCCATCCTGAATTACTTGCTATCCACCAAGGGTTGCAAAATGATCCTAATACATTTCCTGACTATCAGCTCCGAGATGAGATGCTTTTTTTTAAGGGTCGCATTGTGCTCCCTTCAGATTCTCTGTTGCGACTCCATTTGCTTCAGGAGTTCCATTCCTCGCCCTTGGGGG
>AWOL01S0052559.1:0-14812 GCA_000715115.1 Nicotiana otophora
CCAAAAATTATTCCATTGGTGCACTTTGATGCCTCATCGAATGAAATAAAATTATTTGAAAAACCAATGGTCGAAAAGTGACTGTTGCTTTCTTCAACAAAAGTATTCTCCTTAAATCCAATTTCAAGCTCCTTGTGCACTTATTGAAAATTAGGATTAGCACTATTAATGCGTTCGTTTATGATATAATAGATCTTGTTTTGTTGTAAATGTTCTTTCCACTTCTCAATATAACCATTGAAAAGTGTAGCGTGAATTTTTGTTTCCCGTAACAAGTTTCACCTTAAGTTGATCTGATCCTTAAAACTAATATGAAAAGATATGAAATAAAATATTGATATAAAATAATATTTACCTCTTCATCAACTAATGTCACAATTTTTCGGGTGCCTTGATTTGTTTTATTGTTGAACTCTTTTACTATTCCACTCTCAAACACTAAGACTCGAATTACCCAACATGAATCAGATACTCGTAGACTATTAATTGGGACACATTGGTCTGACAATTTTTTTTCACTGGCCATTGCAGGTGTACCTAAAATAAAGCACGCGTAAGATTTTATAAGTTATCAAAGCGACTAATTCAATAGTTGAATTTTTTTTATGATATAAGGAAGATTGTTTACATGAACGGATGTAATTGGTGAAATCTGAGTGATTCAAGCATGGCAATTACAAATAACACAATTGTAAATCATGTAGTATTAATATTACACATAATTAAAGGAGATAGTCTAATTTTTAAATTTTTTTTTTTTTGTTAAAACAAGCAACTTCAGCTGGCATAGCAATTTGTATTATTAATTATACAACAAAGAAAAATATATGAATATTTAAGTAATAAGACTTAGATCGAATGTCTAACCAATTTTTCTATGATGAATTGTAATTGTTCAATAACCTGTATTAAATTTGTAAATTACGTGAGATGTGAAATTAGCCACGTCTAAAACATGAAACAAAAAATTATATAATAAAAATTTCTTGATGCAACACTAAAGATAAATTTTCGATGCAACACTAAAAATTGGTCCATGTAAGCGTGCTTGCAAAATACGAAGTAGCAAAAGATATTGATATTAGTAAAAGAAACAAAACCTGAAATCGCGATGTTGGAATAGGGCGAAGTTTGATGATTAAATTGTGACGTTATAGCTTCTTTTATAGAAGTATTTTGGTACACAATTTGACACATGAAAGGAATTATATGCTCGTGGAGAATCTAATACTACAAAATTTCCTAGTTTAGATAATTTAACAAATAATGTCATTTATTGAGAGTTGAACGAAGCAGTAATAGTTTAGGAAAAAAAAGTTATCAACATTTCTAGCGTACAAGAAAATTACCAAATATTTACTACTCCAAAGAGTAAAGGGAATTTAACCAAATCCAATATACATACGGTCATTTAATGAAAATGAACCAAGTGTATCTTTCCGCTTCAAAAAAAAGAACCAAGTAATGAAAGTGTAGGAAATCTTTTTTATTAACTTTCCTTTTGTAAGAAACGGGAAGAAAATTATACCAAATAATTGAGGCAAAATTTAATAACAAATAATTCTGGCAAAATATACCAAATAATCTTGTGAATGTATAAGCGGGGAAAAACAAAATTAAGTAAATGAATATTTTTAAATATTGATGAAATACTTAAATTACTATATTGTCTAATGTTAAAAAGGTGAACGACATTTCACTAAGTGACTTCATAGATATACACATTTCTTTGTCGAATTAACTTAGAAAGGGTCCTATGTAACTGGAATCTTGACAATGTCTGAGGTGTAGTTGCAGGGAAGCAGTGGTTGCATTCTATGAAGAACATTAATGGTTTTTGTTGAAAAATTTCAAAATTTCAAAATATGAATTTTCCAGATTCAGTTTTCGAATTTTTGCAAAAAATGTCTTTTATAACCATATGGTGTTAAAAACGTATTGACCGGATAAGATTCATTTAAGGGAAAAATATTCAGTACTAAGAATTTCTGTATTTCGCATAACTCGAATTCAATACATTTGATTAAAAAGAAAGAATCGCATTCATCTCACTACATTCTCTTATTGGAAAATAAAATATTTGTTTGACCTGTCTTTGAAACCTTTCAACTTTGCAAACAAATGAGAGTTGTGATATGTATAAAAATTACAATAATTTTGAAGATTGATGCATAACTTACCACTTACCTTCAATTGAACGGCTATTAAGTGGAATATAAATCTATCGAGAACGAAGTTAACTGAGAGTTGCAATTATGAGTAGCCGCTCCCATCCTTTTTTCCTTTCATTTCTTTATTCTACCAAAAAGGTGAAAAAGTAAAAAATATAGAGGATTTCTAGTATTATTTATTTTCATTTTATTTTATACGTACAATGTTAGTTTGAGGAGAAGAAAAATAGCCGGCAAGGATTGATATAATTAGACTCAACTTATTTGAAATTGTAGCATAATAGTTCATCTTATATTTGAAAACTTAATTCTGTAATCTGAAGCCTTAAAATTTTTATTTTTACCCTCCTCGATTTGCGTGCGCAGACTGTGCGTGTTTTCGGAAAGCTTTTATGTTAAAAACTATGAAAAAATATGAAATTTTGCTTTGAAAATTATTTGAGTTGACTTTGGTCAATGTTTTGGGCAAACAGACAAGGATTCGTATTTTGACAGTCCCGGTGGGTCCGTATCGAAATTTGTGACCTGGGCGTATGCCCGAAATTGAATTCGGAGGTCCCTAGCTCGAATTATTGATTTTTGTTGAAAAATTAAAAGTTTGAAAGTTTTATGTTTTTTTAGGATCAACTGATGTTTGAATTTATTGATACCGGATCCGTATTTTAGTTTTGGAGTCCGATACAGGTCCACTATAATATTTATGACTTGTCTGTCGAATTTGGTGATAAACGGAGTTGATTTGACGTGATTCGGACGTTCGGTTGTGAAAATAGAAGTTTTAAAAGTTTTCTTGAAAATTTCATTTGATTTGGTATCCGATTCGTAGTTCTAGGCATTATTTTGGTATTTTTATCGCGCGAGCGAGTTCGTATGATATTTTAGGACTTGTGTGCATGTTTGGTTTGGAGCCCCGGGGGCTCTAGTGAGTTTCGGATAGGCTACGGAGTGAATTGGACTTAGAAAAATCTGATGTTTTTGCTGCAGCTGGTTTTCTGGTGTATTGTGCTTTGCGATCGCAAAGCCATTCTCACGATCGCGAAGGGGATCTGGGTTGGGGGAGGATTTTACACTACGCGAACGCGAGACTATGGTGGCGAACGCGGAGCAATGAGGGGTTGCTCTATGCGAATGCGACCCGTCACACGCGAATGCGTAGCATTAGCTAGGCTGGGCAGGAGACTTGAGGTTACTCTACGCAAACGCGGGTCTTGTCTCGCGAGCGCGAAGGTCAGGGGGGCTAAACCTTCACGAACGCGTAAGCCTAACATGCACTGCTCTTTGCGAACGCGATGAACACTGACGCCTAGTGTTAAAACAGTCCCAATTACGGGATTTTTGCCATTCCTTCAAAATTTCAAAACTAGAAAACCTAGAGGCGATTTTCCTAAAAGATTTCCTTCCCCAATTTGTTGGTAAGTGATTCTAACCTACTTTCTTTCAATTACCCATTACATTTCATGAGTTTTCAACCTAAAATCTAGGATTTTCATGGTGAAAATTGGGGGTTTGGGTAGAATTAGGAATTTTTGCATAATTGGAAATTTAGACCTCGAGTTGAGGTCGGATTTCAAAATAAATTATATAATCGGGCTCGGGGGTGAATGAATTTTGGTCCGAACCTTGAATTTTGACCAAGCAGACCCGGGGTCGATTTTTGACTTTTTGGGGGAAAGTTTGAGAATCTAAATTTATGCATTGTAATTGATTTCTTTAGCAATATTTGATATTATTGAGTCGTTTGTGGATAGATACGAGTGGTTTGGAGGTGCATTCTAGAGGAAAAGCGGTAATTGAGCATTGAGTGGCCTTTGGAGCGAGGTAAGTGTCGTGGTTAACCTTGACTTGAGGGAATAAGACTTGTTTGTCTATTTTCTATATGTTTAATTGTTGGGGAACATCGTATATGTGAGGTGACGAGTACTTATGCGTTGTAGTCGGGTTAAAGCATGCGTGTGGGGGCTTAGTTTCTTGCAATTATAGCGTCCTTTGTTCATGTTATCCATGTTTAGGCTAATATTGTTAAATTGATCGTTCTT
The DNA here is from genome assembly GCA_000715115.1 of Nicotiana otophora. NCBI lineage: Eukaryota > Viridiplantae > Streptophyta > Magnoliopsida > Solanales > Solanaceae > Nicotiana > Nicotiana otophora. Next base: position 4,208 of record AWOL01S0052559.1, read on the forward strand.
ATCATGTTTACGGATCTTCTGGTGATAATTGAGTATTGATTTTGAAGTTGAGGTTGATATTGTGGAACCAAATGTTGAAGTAAGGCTTGTACTTGTTATTCTATCTCCCTGTTGTTATTTGTTTATTACATTATGATAAGGGAGAGTGTTAATGCACGAAAGGTGATGTCGTGGCATATTGCGAGTGTTAATGCACGAAGGATGATGCTGTGCCATATTGTGAGTGTTAATGCACGAAGGGTGATGTCGTACCATGTTATGAGAGTTAATGCATGAAGGGTGATGTCGTGCCATGTTATGAGAGTTAATGCACGAAGGGTGATATCGTGCCATTTCTATTGATTTTATGATGAGGTTGAGAGTAAAATCACGAAGGGTGATGTCGTGCATTTTTCCTTTACTGTGATTACTTATTCTTATTGGTTCATAGTATATTGGTTGTTCAAGTTACGATTCTGTTGTAGTTCTCTATCTCGTATTCCTTCAGCATGTTCCCTTTCCCGATATTACTTGTCAAGTTTTTCCTTGCTGTTATTTGTGCATACACTGTTAAATTGCACAGGTTTGTTATGTAGGTATTTTGTCATAGCCTCATCACTACTTCGTCGAGGTTAGGCTCGACACTTACCAGTACATGGAGTCGGTTGTACTAATACTGCACTCTGCACTTCCTATGTAGATTTTGGTATTGGTCTCAGCTGATCGAGAGGCATAGCAGTTCGGACTGGTTCATTAGAGACTCAAGGTAGATCTGTTGGTGTTCGTGGACCTTGAAGTCCCCGTCTATCTTTTTAGTTTTTTTACTGTTTCTTTCGTTCAAATAGTTGTATTTCTTTCAGACTTTTACTTGTAGTAAATCCTAGAAGTTCGTAAATTATGACTCCAGATCCAGGTGGTAGTAATTAATTAAGTTTTTATGTTATTCCGCACTCGCTGTATTTCATTTTAGCTTATTTGCAGTTATTTACTGAATTGTATAAAGATTGGCTTAATAATTCTCTAACGTCGGCTTGCCTAGCAAGTGGAATATTATGCGCCATCACGGTCCCGACGGTGAGAATTCCGGGTCGTGACAAGTTGGTATTAGAGCACTAGGTTTCCTAGGTCTCACAATTCACGAGCATGCTTAGTAGAGTGTGGAGGATCAGTACGGAGACGTCTGTACTTATCTTCCAGAGGCTATGAAGTTTAGGAACCATTTCACTTCTATTCTTCTCTGTCGTGCGATTTTATTCTATCATTGCTGATTGAACTCTTTTATTCTTGTCCTTCCGTAGATGGCGAGAACACATACCGCATCTTTAGCTGAGCAGCAGCCAGAGCCTCCAGTGGCAGCTCCTACGAGGGGCAGAGGTCATGCTAGAGGCCGAGGCAGGGGCAGAACTCAGCCCAGAGCTCGAGTAGCAGCACCAGAAGTGGAGCCTCAGGTAGAGTTTGACGAGGAGGTTCCAGCCCAGACTGTTCCTGCCGGGCCAACTCAGGTCCCGGAGGGGTTCATTGCTACCCCAGTGCTTCGGGATGCTTTGGTCCGTTTGGTGGGCCTTATGGAGAGTGTGGCCCAGACTGGTGCATTCCCCATGGCACCAGCCGTCTCTCAGGCCGGAGGAGGAGCACAAGCTTCTGCTACCCACACTCCGGAGCAGATGGCTCCCTAGTATCAGACTCCAGCAGCTCATCCAGTCAGAGTAGTTCAGCCGGTTGTTGCGGCACAGGCCGGCGATGGGTCAGCTATGTATTTTGAAGCTTTATGGAGATTGGACAAGTTTATCAAGCTCTTCCCAGTTCACTTCAGTGGTGCTCCTTCAGAGGATCCCAGGAGTATCTTGACAGCTGCCATGAGGTGCTACGGAACATGGGTATAGTAGAGACCAATGGGGTCGATTTTGCTGCATTTCAGATGGCTGGTTCCGCCAAGAAATAGTGGAGAGATTATTTATTGACCAGACCAGGTGGATCGCCTGCTCTTACTTGAGACCAGTTCTCTCAGCTCTTTCTAGAAAAGTTTCTCCCTATCATATTGAGAGAGGAACATCGTTGTCAGTTCGAGTGTCTCCAGTAGGGCAGTATGACTGTTACTCAATATGAGACCCGTTTTGTGTATTTGGCCCGTCATGCTCTTCTTCTGCTTCCTACCAAGAGAGAGAGAGGGTGAGGAGGTTTATTGACGGACTTGCTCAACCTATCAGATTGCAGATGGCTAAGGAGACTGGGAGTGAGATTTCTTTTTAGGCGGCTACCAATGTCTCCAAAAGAGTCGAGATGGTTCTTGCTCAGGGAGGTCAGGGGTGTGACAAGAGACCACGTCATTCCGGGGGGTTCAGCGGTGCCTCATCTGGAGGCAGGGGTACTTTTGGTAGAGGCCATCCTCCCAGGCTGTTCCATTCAGCACTCCAGGCACCCCACGGTGCCTCAGGTGGTCGTGGCCCTCATATGCCTTATTCCGACAGCTAGCCTACAGTGCACCACCAGCTTCTATTAGTGCACCTCTGCTCCAGAGTTTTCAGGGTGGTTACCCAGGTTGACAGGGTCAGTTTCAGGGTCAGTAGTCACCGTAGCCGAGGTCCTGTTATACTTGTGGTGATCTGAGGCACATTGCTAGATTTTTCCCTCGGGCATCGAGCAACTCGCAGCATCTGGGTTTTCATGCCATGGTCCCGGCACCGGGTACTTCACCGCCTGTTCGGCTAGCTAGAGGTAAGGGTCAGGCAGCTAGAGGTAGAGGTCAGGCCATTAGAGGTGGAGGTCAGGCCGCTAGAGGTAGAGGCCAGCTAGCTAGGGCCCGTCCTAGAGATGTAGTTCAGAGTGGCGGGCCGTAACCCCGATGTTATACTTTTCTAGCCAGGCCTGAGGCTGAGTCATCTGATGTTGTTATCACAGGTACTGTTTCAGTTTGCAGTAGAGATCCTTCAGTTCTATTTGATCCGGGTTCTACTTATTCCTACGCGTCATCCTATTTTGCTTCATATTTGGTTATGCCTCATGATTCTTTGAGTGCTCATGTGTATATGTCCACACTTGTGGGAGATGTTATTATTGTAGATCGTGTTTATCGTTTGTGTGTGGTCACCATTGGGAGTCTTGAGACTAGTGTAGATCTTCTACTTCTCGTTATGGTCGATTTTGATGTTATCTAGGGTATGGATTGGCTGTCACCTTATCACGCTATATTGGACTATCACGCTAAGACGGTGACCTTAGCCTTGCCGGGGTTGCCTCAATTAGACTGGAAGGGGACTCCTGGCCATTCTACCAGCAGGGTTATCTCTTATATGAAGGCTCGACGTATGATCGAGAAGGGGTGTCTAGCTTATTTGGCTTATGTTCGCGATTCTAGTGCGGAGGTTCCTTCCATGGATTCAGTACCAGTTGTTCGTGAGTTTCCAGAGGTGTTTTCTGCAGACCTACCGGGGATGCCACCCGACATGGATATTGATTTCTGTATTGATTTGGCTCCGGGCACTCAACCCATCTCGATTCCGCCATACTGTATGCCCCCGCCAGAGTTGAAAGAATTGAAGGAACAGTTCTAAGATTTGCTGGATAAGGGCTTCATTAGACCTAGTGTCTCGCCCTGGGGGTACACCTGTGTTGTTCGTGAAGAAGAAGGATGGATCGATGAGGATGTGCATAGATTATCGGTAGTTGAACAAAGTCACCTTCAAGAACAAGTATCCACTGCCGAGGATTGATGATTTATTTGATCAGCTTCAGAGTGCCAAGGTGTTTTAGAAGATTGATTTGAGATCTAACTACCATCAGTTGAGAATTAGGGCATCTGATGTCCCTAAGACAGCTTTTCGGACTCAGTACGGGCATTATGAGTTTCTAGTGATGTCCTTTGGGTTGACAAATGCCCCAACAACATTTATGGATTTGATGAACCGAGTGTTCAAGCCCTACTTGGACTCCTTTGTAATCGTGTTTATTGATGATATCTTGATCTACTCCCGCAGTCGAGAGGAGCATGAGCAGCATCTCCGGATTGTACTTCAGACTCTAAGAGTCAGCCAGTTGTATGCTAAATTTTCAAAGTGCGAGTTTTGGTTGGATTCAGTCGCTTTCTTGAGGAACGTTGTATCAGCAGAGGGCATTCAAGTAGATCCTAAGAATATTGAGGCAGTTCAGAACTGGCCTAGACCCACTTTAGCTATGGAGATCAGGAGTTTCTTGGGTTTGACAGGTTATTACTGTCGATTTGTGGAGGGGTTTCATCTATAGCAGCCCCATTGACCTTGAAGGGTGCCCCATTTATATGGTCAGACGAGTGTGAGGTGAGCTTTCAGAAGCTCAAGACTGCTTTGACTACAATACCGGCATTAGTGTTGCCCACAGTTTCAAGATCTTATAAGGTTTATTATGATATGTCCCGTGTTGGGCTCGGTGCGGTATTGATGCAGGAGGGCAGGGTGATTGTATATGCGTCGCGGAAGTTGAAGGTTCATGAGAAGAATTACCCTGTCCATGACTTAGAGTTGGCAACTATTGTTCATGCGCTGAAGATTTGTAGGCACTATCTTTACGGTGTGTCGTATGAGGTTTTCACGGACCATCGGAGCCTTCAGTATTTGTTCAAGCAAAAGGATCTCAATTTGAGGCAGAGGAGGTGGTTGGAGCTATTGAAAGACTATGAAATCACCATCTTGAATCATCATGAGAAGGCCAATGTGGTGACCGATGCATTGAGTAGAAAGGAAGCGAGTATGGGCAACCTTGCGTTCATTCCAGTCGGTGAGAGGCGGCTTGCATCAGATGTTCAGACTTTAGCCAACCAGTTTGTGAGGTTGGATATTTCAGAGCCCAGCCGTGTTCTAGCCTATACAGTCGCTAGGTCTTCATTGTTTGAGCGCATCAGAGATCGGCAGTATGACGACCCTCATTTGTTGGTCCTTAGGGACACAGTGCGGCACGGTAGTGCCAAGCAGGTTACTGTTGGAGATGACGGAGTTTTAATAATGTAGGGTCATGTTTGTGTGCCTAATGTGGATGGACTTCGTGAGTTGATTCTTGAGGAGGCCCACAGTTCCCGATATTCTATTCATCCGGGCGCTGCCAAGATGTATCAGGACTTGCAGAAGCATTATTGGTGGAGGAGGATGAAGAAGGATATAGTTGCTTATGTAGCTCGGTGTCTAAATTGTCAGCAAGTAAAGTATGAGCATCAGAGACCTGGTGGTTTGCTTCAGAAGATAGAGATTCCTGAGTGAAAGTAGGAGCGTATCACTATGGATTTCGTTGTTGGACTCCCACGGACTCAGAGGAAGTTCGATGCCGTTTGGGTCATTGTGGACAGGCTGATTAAGTCAGCGCATTTCATTCATGTGGCAGTTACCTATTCTTCGGAGCGGTTGGTAGAGATTTACATCCGCGAGATCGTCCGTCTTCACGGTGTGCCCGTGTCTATCATTTCTGATCAAGGTACGCAGTTCACCTTGCAATAATTTTGAAGATTGATGCATAATTTACCACTTACCTTCAATTGATCAGCTATTAAGTGGAATATAAATTTATCAAGAACGAAATTAACTAAGAGTTGCAATTATGAGTAGTCGCTCCCATCATTTTTTTTTTCATTTATTTATTCTACCAAAAAGGTGAAAAAGTAAAAAATATAGGGGATTTCTAGTATTATTTATTTTCATTTTATTTTATACGTACAATTTTAGTTTGAGGTGAAGAAAAATAGGCGACAAGGATTGATATAATTAGACTCAACTAATTTGAAATTGTAGCATAATAGTTGTGATGATCCTATAGGTCATCTTATATCTTAAAACCTAATTCTGTGATCCGAAGCCTTGAAAATCTCATTTTTACTCTCCTCGATTTGCTATGCAACCCGGCATGTTTCCGGAAAGTTTTTATGTTAAAAACTGAAAATTCTGAAATTTTGCTTTGAAAATCATTTGAGTTGACTTTGGTCAATGTTTTGGACAAACGGACCCGGATTCATGTTTTGACGGTCTCGGTGGGTCTGTATCATAATTTGGGACCTAGGCGTATACCCGAAATCGAATTCGGAGCTCCCTAGCTCGAGTTATTGATTATTGTTGAAAAATTAAAAGTTTGAAAGTTTTATGGTTTTTAAGGATCAACTGATGTTTTGATTTATTGATACCGGGTCGGTATTTTGGTTCTGGAGTCAGGCACGGGTCCACTATAATATGTATGACTTGTCTGTCGAATTTGGTGAGAAACAGAGTTGATTTGACCCGATTCAGACGTTCGGTTCTGGAAATAGAAGTTTTAAAGTTTTCTTGAAAATTTCATTTAATTTGGTGTTCGATTCGTAGTTCTAGGCATTATTTTGGTGTTTTGATCGCGAGCAAGTTCGTATGATATTTTAGGACTTGTGTGCATGTTTGGTTTGGAGCCCCGACGGCTCGGGTAAGTTTCGGATAGGCTACGAGGTGAATTGGACTTAGAAAAAGCTGATGTTTTTGTTGCAGCCGGTTTTCTGGTGTGTTGTGCTTCGTGATCGCGAAGGGGATCTGGGTTGGGGGAGTATTTTACACTACGCGAACGCGAGACTATGGTCGCGAACGCGGAGCAATGGGGTTGCTCTATGCGAACGCGACCCGTCACACGCGAACGCGTAGCATTAGCTAGGCTGGGCAGGAGACTTGAGGTTACACTACGCAAACACGAGTCTTGTCTCGCGAAAGCGGAGGTCAGGGGGGATAAACCTTCGCGAACGCGTGTAGCCTCTCGTGATCGCGTAAGCCTAATAGGCACTGCTCTTCATGAACGTGATGAACACTGACGCCCAGTGTTAAAACAATCCCAATTACGGGATTTTTGCCATTCCTTCAAAATTTCAAAACTAGAAGACCTAGAGGCAATTTTCCTAAAAAATGTCTTCCCCAATATTTTGGTAAATGATTCTAACCTACTTTCTTTCAATTACCCATTATATTTCATGAGTTTTAAACCTAAAATCTAGGATTTTCATGGTGGAAATTGGGAGTTTGGATAGAATTAGGGATTTTTGCATTATTGGAAATTTAGTCCTCGAGTTGAGGTCGGATTTCGAAATAAATTATATAATCGGACGCGGGGGTGAATGTGTGAATGGATTTTGGTCCGAACCTCGGGTTTTGACCAAGCGGGCTCGGGGTCGATTTTTGACTTTTTGGGGGAAATTTTGGGGAATCTAAATTTATGTATTGTAATTTATTTCTTTAGCAATATTTGATATTATTGAGTCGTTTGTAGATAGATATGAGTGGTTTGGAGGTGGTTTGTAGAGGAAAAGCGGTAATTGAGCATTGAGTGGCCTTTGGAGCGAGGTAAGTGTCGTGATTAACCTTGACTTGAGGGAATAAGACTTGTTTGTCTATTTGCTCTATGTTTAAATATTGGTGAACAACGTATATGTGAGGTGACGAGTACTTATGCGTTGTAGTCCGGTTAAAACATGTGGGTGGGGCTTGGTTTCTTGCAATTATAGCGTCCTTTATTCATGTTATCCATGTTTAGACTAGTATTGTTAAATTGATCATTCTTATCATGTTTACGAATCTTCTGGTAATAATTGAGTATTGATTCCGAAGTTGAGGTTGATATTGTGGAACCAAATGTTGAAGTAAGGCTTGTACTTGTTATTTTATCTCCCTGTTGTTATTTGTTTATTGCATTATGGTAAGGGAGAGTGTTAATGCACGAAGGGTGATGCTGTGCCATATTGTGAGTGTTAATACACGAAGGATGATGTCGTGCCATATTGTGAGTGTTAATGCACGAAGGGTGATGTCGTGCCATGTTATGAGAGTTAATGCACTAAGGATGATGTCGTGTCGTTTCTATTGATTTTATGGTGAGGTTGAGAGTAAAATCACAAAGGGTGATGTCGTGCATTTTTCCTTTACTGTGTTTACTTGTTCTTATTGGTTCATAGTATATTGGCTGTTCAAGTTACCATTTTGTTGTAGTTCTCTATCTCGTATTCTCCTCAGCATGTTCCCCCTTCTGATATTACCTGTCAAGTTTTTCCTTGCTGTTATTTGTACATATACTATTAAATTGCACAGGTTTGTTATGTAGGTGTCTTGTCATAGCCTCGTCACTACTTAGTCTAGGTTAGGCTCGACACTTACCAGTACATGGGATCGATTGTACTGATACTGCACTCTGCACTTCCTGTGCAGATTTTGGTATTGGTCCCAGCTGATCGAGAGGCGTAGCAGTTCGGACTGGGTTATCGGAGACTCAAGGTAGATCTGTTGGCGTTCGCAGACCTTGAAGTCCCCGTCTATCTTTTTTATTTTTTTTTCTACTATTTCTTTCGTTCAAACAGATGTATTTCTTTCAGACTTTTACTTGTAGTAAATCCTAGAAGTTCGTGATTTGTGACTCCAGATCCGGGTGATAGTAATTAATGAAGTTTTTATATTATTTCGCACTCGATGTATTCCATTTTAGCTTATTTGTTGTTATTTACTGAATTGAATAGGGATTGACTTAATAATTCTCTAACGTCGGCTTGCCTAGCAAGTGGAATGTTAGGCGCTATCATGATCCCGACGGTAGGAATTCCAGGTCGTGATAATAGTAATTGCTGGAAATAACCTCATTAACTTCGTGAGGGTAAGATCTGCATATATATTGTCCTATTCAGACTTCACTTGTGAAATTATGCTGAATATTTTGTTGTTGACGTAATAGTAATTGTTGTACCGAAAAGGTAAAGAAAAATTCACAAGAACCTCTCATGCTTGGGTGGTTTTTCAATAATGCTACTCCCTAATTTTAATAGTGTGAAACCATTTGACATTAACCATTAGATATGTCATCCTCTCTATCTCATATGATATATACTATGGAACATTAAACTTCTCATTAAATATGCTTAGAGACAATTTAGAATTTAAAGAAAATGAGTAATTATTGTCTTTAACGTAAATAATTTGTCAATCCTTTAGGGTGACCGAATTGGTTGAACAGAGACTTCTCAAATGAAAGATTTACAATTTGAAATTTACTTGTATACTCCCTCGGTCGAGCCCATCGTACGGACTACTAAAAAATAGCAGATTTTTGACCGTCAAAATGGCAAATCGGTCGGAAATCGAGATTTTCCGTCGGATTACCGACCGAAAAAGGTTAGTCGAAAAATATGTGATCGTAAAAATTTTGCGACTGAATCAGTCAAAAAATTCTGACAGATTTGGTCGCAAAATGAAAAATCAAAGAGGCGTATGAAATTAAGGGACTTGTGACCGAATCCGTCAAAAATTTACCGCCTATTTCCGTCGCAATTTTAAATTATAAAAGAAATACATAATTAATTTTTCTGACCGAATCGGTCAAAAATTTTAATAATAAAATTAATATTTAATTTAATTTTCTGACTTAAACAATCATACATTTTGAAAATGAATTAATTATAAAATTCAGAAATTCATAATATGCGATTGATTCGGTCGCAATTCTGAAAATTTTCTGGCCACATTTGCGACTGAATCGGTGGCAAATCAGCCTCAAATCTGGAAATTATTTTGCAGAATTCTGTTGTATTTTCAAATACACCACCTGCCAATTAAACAACCAATAAACACATAATTTCTCAATACACTATTTAACATAACACACCAAACTTAATATTTACTACAAATCGAACACTAATATTTATAATTATCAATCCAACAATCAACTAATCAAACAACAAATATCATCAACCAATTATCAAAATGCTATCTAACTCACATTCATAATTTAAACATGTCTATTTTCAAGTCTAAAACATAACATTCACATCCAAAAGTTATTTCTAGTCAGATTCAGTTTCTTCCTCGGACTCAGACTCGTCTATTGCAGCTTGACTGCCTTTCTTGCTTTCCTTTTTTTAATAATTTCTTTATCAAAGCCTAAGTTGCGTCTCATTCTTGCGACATTTGATCCATTCTTTGACGCATAGCTTCCATGTTTTCTTGGGAAACTGATGCACCAACGAATAATATTATTGGATGACTGGAGGATGGTTATACTCCAATTCCGTAGACTCGACCTTTATTTATTTTCACAAGAAATAAAGAAAAAAAGTAAAAGGAGTAAGAAAACAAACACACAACTTTCAAACTAATACAAAGGGAGATAATTACATAATATCTATACCTTTATTACGCCATCTGTCTTCTGTGTCCAAATTGCAGTCATATCCTCCGGGGCCGACTAAGTTCCTTCAGACTGAGTTTGTTGCCATGCATCAAGATCATTATGATTTTGTCCTGAAATAAAAATAATACACGTTATATAAATAAAATAATTCTCAAAAAATAATATAGTGTTGGAGTTAAGATCATACAAATGTCTCTGAAGCATGCGGTTCGACTCATCCTTCTCTCATGCCGTCCTTCTTCTTCTTCTTCTTCTTCTTCTTCTTCTTCTTCTTGTGGGTCTCCGCAAAGACCTCAGTATAAGTCACATCTCCCCCACGTTCCTTTTCCTAAAAATTAAAAAGTATATAGTTAAGTTCTCCCTTGTGAAATTAAATTTGTACTATAGTACTAATAGGGGAGTCATGCCTGTTAGGCTTATTTGAAAATTCTTATATGAAATTCTCTGTGCATAGTTATCAAATTCGTGTTGTAATTATTAATTTTTAACCTA
>AWOL01S0052559.1:16733-36054 GCA_000715115.1 Nicotiana otophora
TGTGTGTGTGTGTGTGTGTGTGTGTGTGTGTGTGTGTGTGTGTGTGTGTGTGTTCAATTTGCATACTTATAAAATTACCTCCAGCATGCGATCTCAAACGATGGGCTGCAAAACTAATAGAACCTTCAGTATGCAATGCTTCACCCTTAGTAGAAGCTCTGTTTAACTTTGCATGTTCACTCTTCTTTTTACACTCAACGATGTTCCACTTCTCCAAGAGCTGATTCTAGACATCTACATGTTTCTGCTCAGGCTTGGTGCCACCTCTCCTAGAACATGATGTGAATCTGTTATCTACTTTTGTGCTCTCTTCTCGAAGTTAACATTCACCTGATTTTCAAGTGCAGGTTATCATACGCACCTAACCTGCGAAAAGGAATAAATAATAGTAGACAAATGAGGATAAGTATTAATAAAATTTAATTTATTCTTACCTTAAATTGTTGCCACATATTCATTCTGATCTAGTACGGTATCTGTCTCCAGGAATTCCACGGCTCATGAAAAAATAACTTCATAGCTTCCATCACCATATGCGTGGCCTAATAGGATGGCAAAAACCTACATTAAATTTAACATATAAAATAAACATTCATTAAATTCATTATATGTAGAATTTTATTGAAAGATTTTAAAAGGAAATTGAAGGAAAAGTCACCCGTCGCCATGGGGACGATAATCAGCTGATGAAGAGAATCGAATTATACAGTCCCTCCAGTACACTGTCTCACGGTACCAACAACTGTAGAAATATAGGTAGATGGGGATGCAACTACGTGAGAGCCTCCAATATCCAAGTTAGATATACTTGGAGTGGACGATGATGGAGATGATAATTGAGTGGGCAATGTATGAGGCACAAAAGATGAACCACCATGCTGGCTACTATGATGGCTCGGGGATGCAATCATTGGTGAGCCACCAAACTCACTAGCGGGATCACGCGGGGAAGAAGTTGGGAAATGAGGTGTGGGTATAAAATTAATGATGGTCGAAGTTGAGCCACCATAAGAAGGCATGTAGTAATACTGAAGCGAGCTAGATAGAGGAGAGACTTTGAAAAGTCAGATGGTTGTGAAGCTGACATGGAAGGACGGGGAGGCATAAGAGGAGGGCTTATATTTGGTATAGGTGTAGGAAGCTGACCTGTAGTATGTAAAGTGTGTTTTTTCTTCTTAGATTTTTTTATTTCTTTACCGTGAGAAGCCATCTGTGTAATGACTATAAAATATTTACATATAGAATAATTTAACATTACAAATATAAACATAAAGTATACATAATAAATATAACAATATAAACATAAAAACCAAGATGTCACTATTAATATAAAATAAATTTATTACATATTACAATGATTTAGGGAATAACATATAAATATTGAATAAGTCATAAAACACACAAATAGCTTAATCCTCATCACTTGTTTCATTTTTATTTTCTTCATTGCTTGTTTCATTTTCATCATATAATTTTTCATCCTCGCTTGTTTCATGTTCTGGATCGAATTCTTCGTATAGGTCGTTGTTATCCTGCAATTCATCTGCTAATTCATCATCTCTATTGTTTCAACACTTGAAATGTCATTTTGGTACGCTACATCCAATGCATCCTCGACTTCAACTCTACCCACTGGCTTAGATTTTATCACTACCCGCCATACAGACTTATTCTTGCACAAAGGTAAGGTGCATAATACACTTGTTTCACATTTTGTGCAATAATAAATGGGTCATAGAGTCTATACCTCCCTGTGTGCTTTATTTCAACAATTTTGTACCAAGGATGCACCTTCATACCTTTATTTGGTGTTAGATCTTACTACTTATTCTTCGGCCAACCCACTTTATACTCAAGTTCTATGATCTCTTGAAATATACCATAATAATTAATATCACCATCGCCTTTCACACATACACCACTATTATTTATTTTCTTACCGTTAGACCATTCTTCTGTATGAAACTTGTACCCGTTGATACAATACTTAGACATCTTTCTGACTTTAGATCCCATGTTATATCTTGCAAAAATTGGTCATTTACGCCATTAACTGGTTTATGAACCTATAAAGGGTAATATAATTTGGAATTATTTAAATACATATAACTTATTAAAATTTATCATTAATAAGACCATGTTAAATATTAAGTAGCACTTACAAATTCTTTAAATCATTCTAAAAACTTAGGATAAACAAGCTCTTGCCCATATGTACCCACAAACCAATTGTCCAACAAAATAAAAAATGACATTAGTTAAAACGATGATGAATCTTTAATATATGTTGGTAATATAAATTTTTGCTTACTTATAGTAAGTTTAGACCTCTGGGCAATTCAAAAGCACATGTGTTGTAGCTGCTTTAGTTCCATCTCACTCAAAAGTCATTTTGTACTACATTTTGGACCGCCTTTACCTGGTTGATTGAATATGAAAAATGGTAGATACGAAGATCGATGCCTCCATCATCATGCCGCTCATGTCTATTTCTCAAATATGGAATATCATATTTAAAATAATATGAACAAAAATAAGAAGTTTCTCTTTCAACATATGCCTCACAAATCGATTCCTCAATCCTGGATTTATTTTTGATAGTTCACTTATATTTGCCAATAATCCTTCATCTTAGCATTATTTTTAGATGGAATAATGTTAAAATGAAACATATAAGGATTAATGATTAAACGTCATTAATTACCTGTCAAATGGATACATCCATCTGCATTGAACTGATCCTCTAAGACATGCCTCTTGTGCAAGGTGAATTGGAAGATGTTCCATCACGTCAAAAAAACAAAGAGGGAAAATTTTCGCCAACTTGTTTAAAGTTATGTGAATGTTACTCTCCATGTAAGTTAGGCTCTCCAATCTCAAGGTGCTATAACACAACTTCTTGAAAAATAAGCTTACCTCTGTGATAGGCTTCCATATTCTATCAAGTAATGCATTAAACACAACAGGCATCAAAGATTCCATGAAAATGTGACAACCGTGGCTTTCATAGACGTCAACTTTACTTTTTTCATGTCAACACACCTAGACAGATTTGATGCATACCCATCAAGCATACTCAAATTATTAACCCAATCACAAATCTCCCTTATTTCCTCAAAGGTGAATGTAAAACTAACCTTGGATTTCTGAATCGTGTTGTTCAAATATGTCAGGTACAATTCACTTCGCCTACAATATTCCTTTAAGTCCATCCTAGACTTCAAGTTATCCTTTGTCTTGTTGTTGACATCCATCGCAGTATTAAAGAAGTTGTCAAAAATGTTTCTCGATATGCATGACATCAAGATTATGCCGAAGAAGATTATGCTTCCTATAAGCTAACTCCCAGAATATGCTCTGTTTGGTCCAATTATGTGTAACACCATAACCATGTATCTTATTATACAAGAGATACTCTGTTACCTTAGGTAGATCCCTAACTCTGTTCCAAATCTCTTCTGGAGACAAGACGGATGTTGGCTCCTCATAATCAGTTTTGTTCTTTATAAATGTACTAGTATTTCTCCTGAACTCATGATCCATTGGCAAGAAGTGGCGATGGCAGTCAAACCATGTATTTTTACCTCCATGTTTCCAAGTGAATGCCTTTATGTCTTCTATACAAGTCAAACAAGCTAACTTTCTGGCAGTCGACCACCCAGAGATCATTCCATAAGCAGGAAAATTATTTATAGTCCACATCAAAGCAGCACACAATCTGAAATTTTGCTTAGTTGATTGACTAGCGCAAAACACAACACGAAATTGATGCTCGCTAGTCAAAGATAATATAGTTTAATTATCGTCTCCACAGGAATTGAATTTAAACAATTCTCAAGTAATTTCTAGCTTAACGCTATTCAGGATGATCGAAACTTGATTTGTAATAATTATGAACTACGTTTAACTACTAAATAAAGCAATTGATAATAGACAACAAGGAATGAGAGATTCGCATAGTGGTTTCTTATAAATATGAGGAATAAGGGTTGGACAGGATAGGTGCAAGATAGCTATTTAGGATTTAACTCTAGTTTAATTCACTTTAATGTTCTAATTATTCTCACAAATTCACTCAATGATTAGTTCAAATGTGTAGTCAAAACTTCTCTCTCGATTAAATCTTAACTCTACGAGGTGAACTACTATAAGCACTGTGAAGTATTCAAGCATGCGTTAATGGATTGGTCCTTAGGAAAACGTCTCTCGAATATTCTTCTAACTTGATTTAATCAACAATTCAACAAGCTCTTCCGATTACTTAAAAGAATCAATGAATTAAATCAAACAAAATAATGCAAAGATAATCACTAAGATATTTCTCTTTCGATTAAATAAACTGATGAATAAAGTTGGAACAATTCAAAACTCCATAAATGAATTCAAGCAAGAACTAGAGTTAAGATCCACAAATATTTATCAAAACACCATATCCGTCAAACTCTAAGGTAAACTACTCCATAATCATGGAGGTAGTCATCACAATTATAATTGAAGAATAAGAAAGCATCAATCTAAATTTACAATCCAAACTCCCGTATTAAATTGATGGAAAGATGATGAAATCTTGTGTCTTGTAGCCTCCAATGCTCTCCCAAAGCTTCCAAGGTCAAAAGTCCACTCAAAAACATCTTTGGGTATATTTATACCATGTAGGAGTGGGCCCAGGCGAAATTACCTTTTCCTAGCCGAAACAGGACAAATACTCTGAGAAGATTACATAGGCACGTCGCGCCGCCCCATGTGGGGCGCTTGTGGGGAAGTTCAGAGAGCACGTTCTGACAGCCAGCAGCAAAATGTACCGTCGCGCCACCCCATGCAGTGTGGCAGAGCAAGTTTTCCAGAGTATTTCCATTTTGTCGATTCTTGATATCCAGACCCAGCTCTCGACCCCCAAACGCAATCCCGGTTTAATCCCATGGGCTTTTACTCAGACTTCAAAGCTCCAACTTATTCAATTTAGCTCCCGAATATCTTTCTAACTCGAAAACACTTCCTACAAGGCATAAAATATATAATAAGTGTAATACACTAACATTCAACCTCAAACACAAGTAAAATACAGTAATTAGAGTACAAACTACGACTAAAACGTGTGATTCTAGCCTACCATCAATACCCCAGACTTAAACCATTACTCGTCCTAGAGCAATCAAACTGCACTTCATATAGATACGGTATTTTTATCAGACAACATCCCTAACGCATCATGCCAAGAATATTTAAAATAGACTAAGCACCCTATCATAACATACTAACCTCAAGACTCGACTCAAAAGCACCACACATTTTTTCACAACATGCTCACTTATTCTAACACAAAGGTCAAAGAATTCACCTTACCTTCGCAAATCATGTGCCCTCACACAGATATTAGAGAGTAGTTCCACGAATAATAAAATTTCAAGAACAATTAGGAACTCAAGATAGAAATAATTCACTCACTCTCAGAATTAAGATTTATATGCCACAGAAGACGTACCATAGGCTTGCCCATAGTGTAATACTCTACTAATTGAGCTCGTTCAATTGATCGCTAGCTATTATATAAGTGTTGGGATCAAGTAGGACTTAATTTGGTTGTAATGTAGGCTGCGGGATAGGTAGGATAGATTTAGATATAGTGACTACACCTACTTGCGCACTTTAATACATATATATTAACAATTCAAACCCCACACTTATGTTGAACTAAACCCCAACCTTCATACATAATAACATCAAGCTCCAAAGATTGCAACGATCCGGCCGGTCGTTTTGAGAGTTGTAGCCTCGTTTCCCCCATTTACTGCTCATTTTGTACTTTATAATTGTTATGTGACTTGTCAGGGTAGTCGATTTGACTCTGGTATGATTTCATGATGAAATGAGACACTTAGTCTCAAGGTTGAAAGCTTAAGTTAAAATAATTGATCAGATGTTGATCTTTGAGTAAACGACTCTGGAATGGAGTTTTGATGGTTCTGTTAGCTCCGTTATGGACTTAGGAGCGTATCCGGGTTGTGATTTAGAGGTATGTAGTGGAATTTAGCTTGAAATGGCGAAAGTTAATTATTTTGGAAAGTTTGACCGGGAGTGAACTTTTTGGGGTCAGATTCTAATTCCGAAAGTTAGAGTAGGTCCGTGGTGTCATTTGTGACTTGTGTGAAAACTTTGGGGTCAATTGGATGTGATTTTGATAGGTTTCGGCATCGTTTGTAGAAATTGGAAGTTCAAAGTTCATTAAGCTTGAATCTATGTGTGATTCGTGTTTTTGATGTTGTTCGAGGTGGTTTGAAGGCTCGACTAAGTTCATATGAGGTGTTAAGACTTGTTGGTATGTTTGGTTGAGGTCTCGGGGGCCTCAGGTTGATTTCGGATGGTTAACAGATCGATTTGAGATTTGAAGGAAGTGTTGAAGCTCACCAGCTTCTGGTGTAATCGCACTTGTGGAGTGGGGATCGCAGGTGCGATCTCGCAGAAGCGAGAGGTGAACCGGAGAAGCGGAGCTGGGCTGGCCTGGGCAGGCAGGGCACATGTACGAGGAATTTACCGCATCTATGAGCCCGTAGGTGCGAGCGAGGCTCTGCATATATGGAATTGAGAGAGGGGCATGTTTCTGTAGAAGCGGCTCCGCAGGTGCGGAACATGGAGCGCAGATGCGGTTTGGGGAATTTAAGTGGCTTCCACAGAAGTGGAGAATTGACCTCAGAAGCGGTTTCGCAGGTGCGAATATATGGTCGTAGGTGCGAAAAGCCTGGGCAGATTATTAAAAATAAGGGTTCGCGATTTTGACTTCATTTCAAACATTTCAAGCACGGTTTAGGCGATTTTTGATAGGTTTTTCGAGGGGATTCTTGAGGTAAGTCCCTTGTGCTTATTTTTTATCAATAACATTGCTTCATCATTGATATTTCCACCTAGTTGGTGTGTATTTAAGGTGTAAATTGGGAGTTTGAGGCTAGGGATTTGGAGAGTTTGATTTGGGGATTTGGGGGACGATTTGGTGTCGGATTTTGATATATTTGGTATGGTTAGACTCAGCGTTGAGAGGGATTTCGGGTTTTGTGACTTTTATCGAATTTCGAGACGTGGGCACGGGGATAGGCTTTTGAGCCGATTTTTAATTTTGATTAATAACTTAGCATTTTCTTATGGAGCTGATTCCTTTAGACCGTATTGATTATATCGCATTGTTTATGCCTAGATTCGAGGCATTCGAAGGCCGTTTCGCGAGGTAAGGGTGTGTTTGAGTAGAGATTTGCTCGGACTGAGGTAAGTAACAATTCTAAATTTAATTATGAGGGTACGAAACCCAGTATTACATGTCATGTGATTGATTGTGAGGTGACACACATGCTAGATGTCGGACGTGTGGGCGTGCACCGTAGGAATTGCGACTTGGTCAAATTCCATAAGAACCGTGTAGTGGTAAAATCTATTGTTATCTGTGCATTCTCCATGCATTAGAGAAATTGAATCACAAATCATGTTTAGACTACGTGTTGTCATTGTAGGGACCCACAGAGGTCGTGTACATGTTGAATTATATGCCAAATTGTTGTTTGTACTCAATCACAATTTATTTGTATATTACATCTCAGTCTCTATTAATCATTTTTGATGCATCATATTATTTATGTCTGAGCTGCTTATTATGATTTCTGAGAGCCCGAGAGACTGGAGAGGTTGATGACTGAGTGAAGCCGAGGGCCTGATTGTGAGGTATTATACTATAGCACGTGAGTTGTCTATGCATCACATGAGTTGTCCGTGCGGATCCAGATATTATACTATAGCACGTGAGTTGTCAGTGCGGATTATAGTGCTTGGGCTGAAGGAGCCCCTCCGAAGTCTGCACACACACTCAGTGAGCGTAGGTACCTACTGAGTGCGAGTGCCGAGTGCTAAATGAATGGGAAGGCTAAGTGACTATGGCCCTGAGAGGATGCATTTGATTTCATTATTATTGCACTTAGCTGTCAGGTATCATTGTCTTGAAATTTCTGAAAGATATTACACTCTGTTTAATTTGAACTTGTCATGGAATAATTGTTTGACCTAATTTATCGAACTTGAGGGCATGCCTACTTTCTTATGTTGAAATCATTGTAATTGAACTATAACTGTGAAGCTCATCACTACTTTCAGTTCTTTATTTAGTATTGTTACTTGCTGAGTTAGTTATACTCATACTACACCTTACACTTCGTATGCAGATCCAGGTGTTCCCAGATTCAATGGGTGTTGATTTCCGCGCACAGTTAATCTTCTGGAGATTTTGAGGTAGCTATCGGCGTTTCGCAGACCTTATCTCTCCTTCCCTATCTTACCACTTATTGTATTTAGTTTCAAGATTATCATAGACTATATTTTTCGGACGTGTGATGTATAGGTGCTCATGTACTCAGTGACACCCCGATGTTAGAAATTTCCGCGTAGTATTTTGGGCTTTATATCCTGTTTATGAGAAGTTGTTATCATTTAAACTGATTTAAATTCGTTTTCTGTTTAAGTGTTAGAGTTATTTCATATATGTCGGCTTGACTAGTACCACGATAGGCACCAGCACGACAGGTTATGATTTTGGATCGTGACAAATATCTTTAAGCATAAACAAGATGAGAACTACCGGTAGAATGGAATCCAATTTTTCTTTTCTAAGTTCTGATTTTTTTTGTTTTCCTTTCTTTTTCAATCAAACTCTTTTTTCAATTCCCTACAAGTGGCTCTCACAATTTTTCAAACAGTGCACCTTTCTCCTTTTTCTATAGTTCCACTCAAAACCTGACCATACCTCACTTAGCTTTTACAAACTCATTACAAAATCAAGTGCTCACGATAGGTAAAAGGTATAAATACATAGACAATTCAAACAAAGGGTCAAGTTTGTAGTGTGGTTACCACAGAAATACGATTACAGGCTCAAAGGGGAAAACTAAGATGCACATTAATCTGGTGGATAAAAGCATATATCTAGGTCAAAAAAGAAATGTCTATATCACTTCCTAGACTGAAAAAGACTACTATTTCGCTTTGCAAATGCACGGGGCAAGTTCTATAAATGAACCGACATGCAAATAATATCACAAAAGCTCGCACACATATGGCACATAACTCACTCAGGATCGGATCTATCCCGACTCTCTAGTCAAAGCAGTTAAGCAGAGTCATAACCACACAATTTAAGGTACCTATCCATGAGTCAAGAACTGAGCCTAGGAGTCACAACTAAGGTACTCACTACTCTCAAGGCACAACAACGTCAAGAAAAGTCATCCTCATTCAATACATAGCACAAGACTCATTTTTTTTAAACAAAAGAAAAACTACACCCGGTCCAACAAAAACCCTTGGAAAAGAACCGCGGCATAAAGAAAAACCAAGGGTGAACTGTTACACTAACCAAAAATAAAACAAAAAAACAAAAAAAACGGCTCAAGTTTTTTTCTCCGACTTTAATCCCTCAAGAAGACAACCGAGGAAATCCATCGTCGGGAAAAGTCAATTTTTTTCTTTCTTCAATCAAAAGAAACGATTACAAACACACATACATATTTACATTCCCCACCCCACCCTTTAAATTGTGGTATGTCCCCATGACACACAAATAAAAAGCAAGTGGTAAAGGAAACTTCCCTAATTCATCTAGTCGGGGTCTGAATCGAAGTCGGGATCTCCTCTGCATGCCCAACCTAGTGCACACATCCATGTAAAGAGCTTCTTTGGGTACACACCACACTTTTCAGCTTCACTCTTCCCAATTTTCTCTCCTTCCATTTTGAAGATAAGCCTTTCATCCCCCACTCTGAGAATGAGCTCCCTTTCCTGAATATCTATGTCACAACCCAAAATCCCTTATATGCCGTGATGGCGCCTAATGTCGTCGTCAGGCAAGACAACAGTGAATTATCGACTTAATTACTCACTTTAATATTTTTGAAATCATAAATCCCATTAAATAAATAAAGTAAAAATCCGGTACTCGTAGAAACCTGTGATTCTCTTTACCAATTTTCGTATAAAGTATAAATTATAAGGTAAAATAATAATAATAATTACGTGAACTACAATAATAAACATCTACTAGGAACCCCCAAAATTTTGTATCACAAGTGCATGAGCATCTACTAGAAGGTACAATAATAATACAACCTCTGTCTAGAATACAAGTTAGACAGAAAAATATAAATAGTTCTGATGGAGACTCTATTTGCTACGGATGGTAACATGGGATGCAGCTCACCGTAAAGTCCCCACAATAGCTGAGCCTCTGCGCCCAAAAGACCACCAGAAACATATACATGCACATTAAGTACAAAAGTGTTGCATGAGTATGTAAATGAACGGGTACCCAGTAAGTATCTAACCTAACCCCTGAGAAGTAGTGACGAGGGGTCGATATCGATACTTAATAGTGGTTCAATAAATCAAGTACAACAGAAGGTAAACACGTATGAGGCATGGTAAATAAACAGTGTAAACAAATCTAGGTACGTGGTACGATACTTCTCTGGACAGTAAACACAAGCTCTCAATTATCAGTTACCTCCTCAACCGGAGTATATATAAAATGGTCCCCACCAGATATTTCATCACAACTCAAATCAAGAAAAATACACGGATACACTGGTTTCTTGTCAAATATTACGCATGACGCTGCGGAGGCGAACGGCCTGATCCCATAAGAATATGATATTGTCGAGACGAACGGCCCAATCCCATAAGAGTATTTATAGCAATGCTGAGGCGAACGACCTGATCCCATAAGAATATGATACTGTCAAGGAGAACGGCCCGATCCCATAAGAATATGATGATGCCGAGGCGAACAGCCCGATCCCATAAGAATATAGTACCGCTGAGGCGAACGACCCGATCCCATAAGAATATGATATTGCCAAGGCAAAAGGCCTGGTCCCATATGAATATGATACTGCCGAGGCGAACGACCCGATCCCATAAGAATATGATACTGCCGAGGCAAACGACCCGATCCCATAAGAATATGATACTGCCGAGGCGAACGACTCGATCCCATAAAAATATAATACTTTAACGGGTCCTTGACTCCACTCATGAATAAACATGTAAGTTATGAACTTTGAGGAAAGTTTTTCGATGGAAACGCACAACGCGGGGAAATTCGTAAGGGAAGCACAATTATTCTATGGGTAATTAAGTAGCTCATCAAATCTCTACAATAGCGAGTCTATCACTCTGTAAGCTTAGTCTCAAGTCGTAACACAAAATAAAGGAATTAAACGGGTAAGGATAACTCAAATAGTACAATTAAAGCATGGCGTGAACCTAGTCTACCCAGACATAATCAGCGTATTCCCCACAAGATACTTTTCACCTCATACGAGTGTAGCCCCCACAAGATTTAACACATAAGAATATAACACCTACGAGGTAAATTCCCCTCACAAGGTGAGACATGAGACTTACTTCGCTCCAAAGTTCCATAACCGGCTCCAACACCTCTCTAACACCTCAAACCAAATGCACATCGATCCGAACCAGTCAAATGATCATGAAAACTAATAAAAATATATTCCAACATCATATTTAATTAATTTATAACAATTCCTAACTCTGCTCGATAAGTCAACAAAGTCAACCCTCGGGCCC
This sequence comes from Nicotiana otophora, assembly GCA_000715115.1. Classification (NCBI taxonomy): domain Eukaryota; kingdom Viridiplantae; phylum Streptophyta; class Magnoliopsida; order Solanales; family Solanaceae; genus Nicotiana; species Nicotiana otophora. The sequence goes on from AWOL01S0052559.1 coordinate 28,347, forward strand.
ACATACCCGGATTCCAAATTGTTTTGAAGATTAACTTTACCCATAATATTACGAACTAAAATATATAATTTATTCCTAATTTCATGTCCAATTTCGTGGTAAAAGTCCAAAAATACCAATTTCTAGGTTTCTTTCAAAATCTCACAATTTCTACTAATTTCCATGTTTAAATCCTTGTAGAATCTGTGTAGTTAGCTAACAATATGCGAGAATTACTTACCTTGCAATAAATGATGGAAATCTCCCCTTGAAGCTCTCCAAAAATCTTCCAAACCAAGAGATAAATGAGTGAAATGAGCAAAATCCCGACTTAAAACAATCTGCCTAGGCCCTATCCTCTTCGCGATCACGAAGGCCAAAATTCACTGCCCTAAATAATGGCCTATGCGAACGCAGACAAACAGCCATGAACGCGATGTTCTGCAACCCGAACCTACGCGATCGCGGACAGCCTCACGCGATCGCGATGAACAACATATGGAAATTCCCATGCCTTCCCCTCCTTCTTCGCGAACACGTCTCCTCTTATGCGTTCGTATAGCACAACCCTTCCAAGCTTTGTGATTGCAGCCTTAATTTCGCGAACGCATAGAGCAAATGCTCACCCTCCAAACATGACCTTTCGCGATTGCGGCCCTCTCCTCGCGATCGCGGAAGAAGAAACCAGATGCCCAAAAACCAACAATTCAACAAAGTTCAAAATTAGTCCGAACTTGATTCGAGACACACCTGAGGCCCTCGGGACCCCTTCCGAACACACCAACAAGTCCCAAAACATAATACGAACTTAGTCGAAGCCTCAAATCACGTCAAACAATATCAAAACTATGAATCGACGATCGAACCCTTTCTTTAAACTTTCAAACATTCAAACTTCGACGAACGCGTCTGAATAACACTTAAACTTTCCGAAATGACGCCAAACTTTACGTGCAAGTCACAAATCACGATACGAACCTGTTCCAAGGCTCGGAACCCCAAACAGACATCAATATCGCCAAAATCCACTTCAAACCAAACTTATGAAATTCTAAAATTTTTAAAAAGCCAACTTTTCATAATAAGCGCCAAAATGCTCCCGGGCCACCCCGATACTCAACCTGAATATACGCCCAAGTCCGAAATCGTCATACGAACCTATTGGAACCTTCAAATTCCGATTTCGATGTCGATTACTAAAAAGTCAAACCATTGGTCAACTCTTCCAACTTGAACCTTTGGAATTGAGAATTTTTCTTCCGAAACAACTCTGAACTTCCCGAATTCAATTCTGACCACACGTATAAGTCATAATACATGAAGTGAAGCTACCAAAGGCCTCAAACCGTCGAACGACGTGATAGAGCTCAAAACGACCGGTCGGGTCGTTACATTCTCCTCCTACATCTTCGAACAACTGTTCTGGAGTTGTCCAAAATCATTGTTTAACATCTCGTGCACCTACCCGTGCCACCACAACCCATATAAGCACATTAGCTCGAGCCAGACTGAAGATCCTCCCTTTTCCTTAGCCAACAAGCCTTAGGACTAATTGTCAACATTCGGATTACTCTACAAGACCTGATTCTAACATACGAACATCGCATCAATCACTACACATTGTCCCAAAACATGATCATGCTCCTCTGCTGAAATCACATCATGCACCACATAAGTCGTTTGACCATAATAGCATCATCCAACCGTAGAAGCTGCCAATTCACAAACCTGATGCCCGTAGTATACCTCATAACCCATACAAGCCCGGTATCAATCCTCACAATACTGCAACGATGAAAGAGATGTGCAAAAATTTATATCCACCCGGAAAATCAATAACTCATGGAGTTTCTTCGTTTGGCAAGAAATGTTACCTCATTATGAATAGAATAGTGACATTCTCTCTTTAAAATACCTTACATAAACCCGATTGCACCGATCTTAGGTCCAATAATCTTGTCTCACCTAGTACAAGCTGCTCGGACAATAAGCCACCTTAAACACAGCCTAAAATCTCATACAGCGCCAACAAGCTACAACTCGAATACGTCACAGAAGGAAGAATGAACTCTGGAAAAGAACTACCCAGAGAATAAAATGGTTGAACAGATACTATGGCCCTTTCTTAGAGAATGAGAAACAAGATACACAAAATAGGTATATGGAACCGTACTCAACATCTCATTGTTGTGGCGTGCAACTCGATCCAAATATGATACCATTGCGGCGTACAACCCAATTCAAACAACATACCCATGGTGGCATGCCACCCGATCCACACATAACAATAAATAAGAAAATACCCATCAAGCCATAATGCTTATGCTACGAAATACCCGAATATCGACCACAAGTATGCCAAGTGCAACAACCCTGGGGAAACAGATAGTGCCATGCGCTACACAACCCGAGCTCGACAAAGGCTCAATAACGACAAGCTACACAGAACCACAACACACGTGCTAATAATCAAGCCGTCTCACATCCCACATGGCATAGAAGAGTATTACAGATAATAGCTGACGACGGGAATAACATCCAACACACAAAGACTCCTTCATAAGTTGTGCTATCCTTATAGGACTAGGGCTGTTCAAAACCGAATCGAAATCGTTAACCGAATTGAACCAATAGCTTATTGGCTTATTGGTATCGGATTATCGGGGTAATGGATGGTGAACATATTGAGATTTTATAATTAAAGGCTTAACGGTTTGGGGGCGGATTACTCAATTTTCTTATCGGATAAATCGTTAACCCGTTAAGAATTTTTATATTGACACTTTTACCCCTGTGTATAGAAAGTACTATTGAAACCCTAAATGGCTAAATTCCTAATTTCTATTTTCTAATTCTCAATTGTCTGCAGCCACCAGAGGCAGGGTAGTCGTCAGTCTCGTCTCTCTCATTAACTGAAAACTGAGAAGTCGAAAAATTGAAATCTCAATGATTAATACATGTATGTCTATATGAGTAGTCTTGATGGTATTAAAATTTGGTTTATACGTGTATGACAGTATGAGTAGTCTTGAAGACTCTTCAATTAAAAAATACTTTTTGGTTAGATCTTAGATGGTATTAAAAAATTGGTATTGATTTGAAATTGTTTGGTATTGATTGAATAATTGTTCAACAAATTTCTATTTGGTTTAGCCGATAAGCCGCCTGATAACCGCCCGATAATTATTAAGCTGATACCAATCCGCTCGTTATCTTATTGGATGGCTAGCGAATTACTATATTTATAATCTGATAACCGTTAAGCTGAACCATTAAGCGTAATTATCCTTTTGATCCGCCCGATAAGAAACCCTAGATAGGATACATGTGACCTGATGTAGAGCATAAAATTCACATTAGTTCTACTAGCGGTCCTCAAGCCGATTCTGATCATCCCATACTGGGCCACTAACCTTCCAAGGATCTACAATGACCTTATTCATGACACATAAGAGCAACCGTCAAATCAGGATCAAACTCCCACAGTCCATAACCAAAAGAATAGAGCACCTCTCAATCATAACCTCACCCGTTGGCGACAACACCCAATAATCTCCATACCTGATTTCAATCTATAACAATCAAATGACTAATACATCACATTTATACGATCTTCCCGTGGGATATACTCCCGTAACCTTCTGCACCAGGTAGTAAAATCTGAATATTAATAGCCATCGACCATGCTATTTCCATAGTGCCAGTCAAGCATCCGCATTTCAATACCCAATACTTCTTCTGCAAAAGCAGACCATCCTCAGATTGCCCAAAAATAATGCCAGCATACTCTGAACATCTTAAATCTTTCCCCGCTCCTCCGAGCTCGTGAAGTTCACATGGAACAAAAATTTGTCTACCCGAACCATCACATCTTCAACGATTCTTTCAGGTATGAGTGTGGTCCGATCCTGTCATGACCCGAAATTTCCCACCGACGGGACCATGATGGCACCTAACATTTTACTTGCTAGGCAAGCCAATGTTAGAAAATTATTAACCAATTCCTTATTTTCATTCAGTAATTAAAAATAATTAACTAAGATAAAATATAATAAGTGTAGAATATCATAAAATTTTATTAACTACTACCACCCGGATCTGGAGTCACCATTCACGAGCATTCCAGAATTTACAACAAGTAATAGTCTGAAAGAAATACAACTGTCTGAATGAAAGAAAATAGTAGGACATAAAAGATAGACGGGGACTTCAAGGTCTGTGAACGCCGACAGATCTACCTTAAGTCTCCGGACAGCGGACCAGTAGCAAATCTCGATCAACCTGAGCCGGTATCAAAATTTGCACAGAAAGTACAGAGTGCAGCATCAGTACAACCGACCTTATGTACTGGTAAGTGTCGAGCCTAACCTCGGCGAAGTACTGACGAGGCTAGGACAAGACACCCACATATAACCTGAACAGTATAATCATGCTAGTGGCAACGACAGTAAATAAAGCAATAACGTAAAAACAATGGGAAGGGAACATACCGCGGGAAAATACAACATAAAGAGTGAGAATAATGAAAAGACAGAATTAAACAGAAAATCCTTAAACGAATTGAGCAAATTAAAAAGCAAGAAAAACTGTACGGCATCACCCTTCGTGCTTTACACTCTTCCTCACAATATAATTAAATTATGCACGGCATCACCCCTTCGTGCTTTACACTCTTCCTCACAATTCACAGAATCAATAATAACGGATAGAGAGAAGTTTCACAAGAAATCAATATTTCATCAATGATTACTTTCACAATTTAACATCTCGATCTCGAATCAATATTCACAATTTTATCGACCTTGGTGGAACCGGATACAAGTCTCCCAACATTTTAACAACAACAATAAGCGTGGATAACAAGATTTAAGACTACAAATTTGCAAGAAATGGAATTTCACTCGTATGCTATGATTCGACCACAACGTATAGATGCTCGTGACCTCAACTATACATCGTATTCAACAACAAAATACGTAGCAAATACTCACACAATACATATTCCCTCAAGCCAAAGTTAGACACAACACTTACCTCGCTCCGAAGGCCACTTAATACTCAATCACAACTTTTCCTTTGGAATTCACCTCCAAATCACTCGTATCTATTCAAAAATGACTCAATAATATCAAACATTGCTAAAGGAAATAAGTTTACTGAATAATTACAGATGTTCCCAAAATTTCCTCCAAAAAGTCAAAAAAATCGACCCCTGGCCCGCTTGGTCAAAACTCGAGGTTCGGACCAAAATCCTTTTACCCATTCATCCTCGAGCTCGAATATATAATTAGTTTTGGAATCCGACCCCAAATTGAGGTCTAAATCCCCAAATTCTCAAAATCCATAGTTTCTACCCTAACCCCTAATTCTACCATGAAAACTCTAGATGTTTTGTTTCAAATTCAAGAAATGTAATGGGTAACTGAGAGAAAATGGTTTAGAATCACTTACCAACAATTTGGGGAACAAATGACTCTTGAAAAAATCGCCTCTCACCGTTTGGGTTTAGAGAAAAATGAGGTTTTGGCTAAAATCCCGTTTTTGGATTCTGTTAAGTGCTGGGCTATAGTGTTCATCGCGTTCGCCAGAGTACTGTCGCGTTCGCGAAGGGTACTGGATGCCAAGCCTTTGCGTTCGCGAGACCCAGCTCGCGTTCGCGATGATCACTCCCCCTGACTTCGCGTTCGCGAGACATGGCTCGCGTTCGCGATGAAGCAATGACCAACCACCCCCCAGGTCCCCACATGATTCGCGTTCGCGTTGAGCCAGTCGCGTTCGCGAAGGGTAAGTCCCCCATCACTTCGTGTTCGCGACCAGGCCTTCGCGTTCGCGAAGAAGAAAACTTCAGCTGCCCAATTTACTCTTCGCGCTCGCAAGAGTACCTTCGTGAACGCGAAGAAGGATATGCCAGAACACAGACTCTGCAGAAAAACCATATTTTCAAAGTCCAAAACATCGCGTGGCCTATCCGAAACTCACCTGAACCCTCGGGGCTCCAAACCAAACATGCACACAAGTCTAAAAATATCATACGAACTTGCTCGCGCGATCAAATCGCCAAAATAACACCTAAAACTATGAATTTAGCACCAAATCAAATGAAATCCTCAAGAACACTCAAAAATTACTATTTTCTCAACCGAAGGTCCGAATCACGTCAAATCAACTCCGTTTCTCACCAAATTTCTTAGACAAATCTTAAATATCATAATGAACTTGTACCGGGCTCCGGAACCAAAATACGGACCCGGTACTAATAATGCCCAACATCAATCAATTCTTAAAAATAATTAATTTTCAGACTTTTAATGTTCATCAAAAATTCATAATTTGAGCTAGAGACCTCCGAATTTGATTCGGGGCATACGCTCAGGTCCCATAATTCGATACGGACCCACCGAGACCGTCAAAACATGGATCAGGGCTCGTTTACCAACAATATTGACCGAAATCAACTAAAATCAACTTTTAATATAAAAATTCTTATTTTTATTAGTTTTCAACATAAAAGCTTTCCGGAAAGCTGCCCGGACTGCGCACGCAAATCGAAGAGGGTAAAAATGAGATTTTTAAGGCCTAAGAGCGCGGATTCGAGTTCTAAAACATAGGATGACCTTTTGGGTCATCACATTCTCCACCTCTAAAACAACCTCCGTCCTCGAACGGACATAGAAAAGTACCTGGGCTGGTGAAAAGGTGGGGATATCTACTCCGCATATCGGACTTGGACTCCCAAGTAGCTGCCTAAATAGGCTGAGCTCTCTACTGCACTCGAGTTAAAGGGTATCTCTTTGATCTCAACTGGCGAATATGCCGGGCTAGAATTGCCACCAGCTTCTCCTCGTAAGTCAAATCCTTGTCCAACTGGACAGAGCTGAAATCTAACACATGGGACGGATCGCCGTGATACTTTCAAAGCATGGACACATGAAATACCGGATGAACAATTGATAAACTAGGTGGCAACGCAAGCCTGTAAGCCACATCTCCCACTCTCTCCAGAATCTCAAAAGGTCTGATATACCTAGGGCTCAACTTGCCCTTCTTTCCGAACCTCATTACACCTTTCATGGGTGATACCCGAAGTAACACTCTCTCTCCGACCATGAATGCAACATCACGAACTCTACGGTCCGCATAACTCTTCTGCCTGGACTGAGCTGTGCGAAGTCGATCCTAAATAATCTTGACCTTATCCAAGGCATCCTGTACTATGTCTGTGCCCAACAACCGAGCCTCTCCCAGCTCGAACCACCCAACTGGCAACCGACACTGCCTATCATATAATTCTTCATAGGGAGCCATTTGAATGCTCGACTGGTAGTTGTTGTTGTAGGCGAACTCTACAAGGGGCAAGAACTGATCCCATGATCCTCCGAAGTCTATAACACAAGCGCGGAGCATATCCTCCAAGATCTGAATAGTACACTCGGACTGCACATCCGTATGAGGATGAAATGATATGCTCAACTCAACCCGCTTACCCAACTCACATTGAATTGCCCTCCAAAAGTGCGAGGTAAACTACGTACCTCGATCGGAAATGATAGACACGGGAACACCGTGAAGACGGACGATCTCCCGAATATAAATCTCTGCTAACCGCTCTGAGGAATAGGTAACTGCCACAGGAATGAAATGCGCTGACTTAGTCAGCCTGCATCGAACTTCCTTTGAGTCCGTGGGAGTCCAACAACAAAATCCATCGTGATACGCTCCCACTTCCACT
>AWOL01S0052559.1:39630-77446 GCA_000715115.1 Nicotiana otophora
AACAACCGGCACCGAATCTATGGAAGGAACCTCCGCACTAGAATCGCGGACATAAGCCAAATAAGCTAGACACTCCTTCTCGACCATATGCCGAGCCTTCACATAAGAGATAACCATGTTGGCAGAATGGCCAAGATTTCCTCTCCACTATAATCGAGGCAACCCCTGCAAGGCTAAGGTCACTATCTTGGCATGACAATCTAATATAGCATGATAAGGTGACAACCAATCCATACCCAGTATAACATCAAAATCAACCATGTCGAGAGGTAGAAGATCCACACGAGTCTCAAGACTCCCAATGGTGACCACACACGAACGATAAACATGATCCACAACAATAGCATCTCCCACTAGTGTGGACACATACATAGGAGCACTCAAAGAATCACGGGGCACAACCAAATAGGAAGCAAAATAGGATGATACATAGGAGTAAGTAGATCCCGAATCAAATAGAACTGAAGCATCTCTACTGCAAACTGAAACAGTACCTGTGATAACAGCGTCAAATGACTCAGCCTCAGGCCTGGCTGGGAAAGCATAACACCGGGGCTGGGCCCCACCACCCTGAACTATGTCCCTGGATGACCTTTAGTTGGCTGGTCTCCACCTCTAATGGCCTGACCTCCACCTCTAACAGTATGGCCTCTACCTCTGGCTGGTTGAGCAGGTGGTGCAGCAACTGGTGCTGGAACCATGGCACGAGAACTTTGATGCTGTGAGCTGCCCGTTTCCGGAGGGCAAAATCTAGCAATGTGCCTCGGATCACCACAAGTATAATATAACTTCGGCTGCTATGAATGCTGACCCTGAAACTTACCCCCTCAACTTGAATAACCACCCTGATAACTCTGGAGTGGAGGTGCACTAATAGGAGCTGGTGGTGCACCGTAGGCCAGCTGGTCGGAATAATGCATCTGAGGGCCACGACCATCTGAGGCATCGTGGGATGCCTGGAGCGCTGAATGAAATGGCCTGGGAGGATGGCCTCTACCAAAAGTACTCCTGCCTCTAGATGAGGCACCGCTGAACTCACCGGAATGACGAGGTCTCTTGTCAGACCCCTGACCTCCCTGGGTAAGAACAGTTCGACTCGTCTGGCGACATTAGCAGCCGCCTGAAAAGAAATCTCACTCCCAGTCTCCTTAGCCATCTGCAATATGATAGGCTGAGCAAGTCCATCAATAAACCTACTCACCCTCTCTCTCTCTCTCTCTCTCTCTCTTGATGGGAAGAAGGAGAATAGCCTGACGGGCCAAATCCACAAAACGAGTCTCATACCGAGTAACAGTCATACTGCCCTGCTGGAGACGCTCGAACTGACGGTGACGCTCCTCTCTCAATGTGATAGGCAAAAACTTCTCTATGAAGAGCTGAGCCAACTGGTCCCAAGTAAGAGCAGGCGACCCAGCTGGTCTGGTCAACAAGTAATCTCTCGACCATTTCTTGGCGGAACCAGTCATTTGAAATGCAGCAAAATCGACCCCATGGGTCTCCACTATACCCATATTCCGTAAAACCTCGTGACATCTGTCAAGATACTCCTGGGGATCCTCTGAAGGAGCACCACTGAAGTGAACAGGAAAGAGCTTGATAAACCTGTCTAATCTCCATAAGGCCTCAGAAGACATAGCCGGCCCATCTTCGACCTGTGCCGCAATAACCGGCTGAACTAATCCGACTGGCTGAGCTACTGGAGCCTGATACTGGGGAGCTATCTGCTCTGGAGTGGGAGTGGTAGGAGTCTGGGCTCCTCTTCCAGCCTGAGAGACTGCTGGTGCCATGGGAAATGCGCCAGTATGGGCCACACTCTCCATAAGGCCCACCAAACGGACCAAAGCGTCCTGAAGTACTCGGGTAGCAATGAACCCCTCCNGCCTCTGGAAGATAAGCACATACGTCTCAAGGTCCGTGAACGCCGACAGATCTACCTTGAGTCTCCGGACAGCGGACCAGTAGCAAATCTCGATCAACCTGAGCCGGTATCAAAATCTGCACAGAAAGTGCAGAGTGCAACATCAGTACAATCGACCCCATGTACTGGTAAGTGTCGAGCCTAACCTCGGCGAAGTAGTGACGAGGCTAGGACAAGACACCCACATATAACCTGAACAGTATAATCATGCTAGTTGCAACGACAGTAAATAAAGCAATAACATAGAAACAATGGGAAGGGAACATACCGTGGGGGGATACAACATAAAGAGTGAGAATAATGAAAAGACAAAATTAAACAGAAAATTCTTAAGCGAATTGAACAAATTAAACAGCAAGGAAAACTGCACGGCATCACCCTTCGTGCTTTACACTCTTCCTTACAATATAATTAAATTATGCACGGCATCACCCTTCGTGCTTTACACTCTTCCTCACAATATAATTAACGGCATCACCCTTCGTGCTTTACACTCTTCCTCACAATATAATTAAATTATGCACAGCATCACCTTTCGTGCTTTACACTCTTCCTCACAATTCACAGAATCAATAACAACGGATAGAGAGAAGTTTCACAAGAAATCAATATTTTATCAATGATTACTTTAACAATTTAACATCTTGACCTCGAATCAATATTCACAATTTTATCGACCTTGGTGGAACCGGATACAAGTCTCCCAATATTTCAACAACAATAAGCGTGGATAACAAAATTTAAGACTACAAATTTGCAAGAAATGGAATTTCACTCGCATGCTATGACTCGATCACAACGTATAGATGCTCGTCACCTCAACTGTGTGTCATATTCAACAACAAAACACGTAGCAAATACTCACACAATACATATTCCCTCAAGCCAAAGTTAGACACAACACTTACCTCGCTACGAAGGCCACTTANATTTAAGCTGAGCCCTGCCCCTACCTCGGCCTCTGGCACGGCCTCGGCCTTGACCTCTGCCCCACGTAGGAGCTGCCACTAGAGGCTCTAGCTGCTGCTCAGCTGAGGAAGCGGTACCTATTTTCGCCATCTGCGAGAGAATAAGAGTAGAAGAGTTCAATCAGCATTGAGAAAGCAAAATCGCACGACAGATAATAAAAGAAGTGAAACTTATTCCTAAACTTCATAGCCTCTGGAAGATAAGCACATACGTCTCAAGGTCCGTGAACGCCGACAGATCTACCTTGAGTCTCCGGACAGCGGACCAGTAGCAAATCTCGATCAACCTGAGCCGGTATCAAAATCTGCACAGAAAGTGCAGAGTGCAACATCAGTACAATCGACCCCATGTACTGGTAAGTGTCGAGCCTAACCTCGGCGAAGTAGTGACGAGGCTAGGACAAGACACCCACATATAACCTGAACAGTATAATCATGCTAGTTGCAACGACAGTAAATAAAGCAATAACATAGAAACAATGGGAAGGGAACATACCGTGGGGGGATACAACATAAAGAGTGAGAATAATGAAAAGACAAAATTAAACAGAAAATTCTTAAGCGAATTGAACAAATTAAACAGCAAGGAAAACTGCACGGCATCACCCTTCGTGCTTTACACTCTTCCTTACAATATAATTAAATTATGCACGGCATCACCCTTCGTGCTTTACACTCTTCCTCACAATATAATTAACGGCATCACCCTTCGTGCTTTACACTCTTCCTCACAATATAATTAAATTATGCACAGCATCACCTTTCGTGCTTTACACTCTTCCTCACAATTCACAGAATCAATAACAACGGATAGAGAGAAGTTTCACAAGAAATCAATATTTTATCAATGATTACTTTAACAATTTAACATCTTGACCTCGAATCAATATTCACAATTTTATCGACCTTGGTGGAACCGGATACAAGTCTCCCAATATTTCAACAACAATAAGCGTGGATAACAAAATTTAAGACTACAAATTTGCAAGAAATGGAATTTCACTCGCATGCTATGACTCGATCACAACGTATAGATGCTCGTCACCTCAACTGTGTGTCATATTCAACAACAAAACACGTAGCAAATACTCACACAATACATATTCCCTCAAGCCAAAGTTAGACACAACACTTACCTCGCTACGAAGGCCACTTAATTCTCAATCACAGCTTTTCCTTTGGAATTTACCTCCAAATCACTCGTATCTATTCAAAAATGACTCAATAATATCAAACATTGCTAAAGGAATCAAGTTTAATGAATAATTACAGATTTTTCCAAATTTTCCTCCAAAAAGTCAAAAAAATCAACCCCGGACCCGCTTGGTCAAAACTCGAGGTTCGGACCAAAATCCTTTCATCCCCGAGCCCGAATATATAATTGGTTTTGGAATCCGACCCCAAATTGAGGTCTAAATCCCCAAATTTTCCAAATCCCTAGTTTCTATCCTAACCCCTAATTCTACAATGAAAACTCTAGAGTTTTTGTTGCAAATTCAAGAAATATAATGGGTAATTGAAAGAAAATGGTTTAGAATCACTTACCAACAATTTGGGGAAGAAATGACTCTTGAAAAATCGCCTCTCACCATTTGGTTTTTGAGAAAAATAAATTTTTGGCTAAAATCCCGTTTTTGGATTCTGTTAAGTGTTGGGCGACAGTGTTCATCGCGTTTGCGAGAGCACTGTCGCGTTCGAGAAGGGTACTGGCTGCCAAGCCTTCACGTTCGCGAGACCCAACTCACGTTCGCGATGATCACTCCCCCTAGTCTTCGCGTTCGCGAGACATGGCTCGCGTTCGCGATGAAGCAACGACCAACCACCCCCAGGTCCCCACATGCTTCGCGTTCGCATTGAGTCAGTCGCATTCGCGAAGGGTAAGTCCCCCATCACTTCACGTTCACGACCAGGCCTTCGCGTTCGCAAAGAAGAAAACTTCAGCTGCCCAGTTTACTCTTCGCATTCGCGAGAGTATCTTCGTGAACGCGAAGAAGGACATGCCAGAACACAAACTCTGTAGAAAAACCAGATTTCCAAAGTCCAAAACATCATGTGGCCTATCCGAAACTCACCCGAGCCCTCGGGGCTCCAAACCAAACATGCACACAGGTCTAAAAATATCATACGAACTTGCTTGCATGATCAAATCGCCAAACTAACACCTAGAACTACGAATTTAGCACCAAATCGAATGAAATCCTCAAGAACACTTAAAAATTACTGTTTTCTCAACTGAAGGTCCGAATCACGTCAAATCAACTCCGTTTCTCACCAAATTTCTCAGACATGTCTTAAATATCATAATGAACTTGTACCGGGCTCCGGAACCAAAAAAGGGACCTGGTACTAACAATGCCCAACATCAATCAATTCTTAAAAATAATTAATATTTAGACTTTTAATTTTCATCAAAAATTCATAATTTGAGCTAGGGACCTCCAAATTCGATTCCGGACATACACCAAGTCCCATAATTCGATACGGACCCACCGGTACCGTCAAAACACGAATCCGGGCCCGTTTATCAAAAATGTTGACCGAACTTAACTAAAATCAACTTTTAAAGTAAAAATTCTTATTTTCATTAGTTTTCAACATAAAAGCTTTTCGGAAACTTGCCTGGACTGCGCACGCAAATCGAGGAGGGTAAAAATGAGATTTTTAAGGCTTAAGAGCACATATTTGAGTTCTAAAATATAAGATGACCTTTTGGGTCATCACATATCCGCCAGCTGCGAGGGCACGTGGATCGACCCTATCTCTCCAATATCTCCCTCCAGTTTCCTGAAAATAGACAAAGGCATAAGATTACTGGAAGCACCTGAACCGCACAAAGATTTTTTAAATTTAGTACTTCCTAAAGAGCAAGGTATAGTAAAACTCCCTAAATCTCCACATTTTTTAGGGAGCTTATTTTGCAAGATGGCACTACAATGCTCCGTCAGCTTTACTACCGATGTCTCTTCTACTTTCCGCTTCTTGGACAATATCTCCTTCATGAATTTAGCATAAGCTGACATCTGAGAGAGCATCTCTGTGAAAGGTATATTCACCTGCACCTGCTTGAACATTTCTAGAAAGCGCTCGAATTGTTAGTCCAACTTCTCTCTTCTTTGCTTCTGGGGGAAGGTAGAGATGGCATATGTTTGCTCTCTTTAGTCTCATTATTTGTTGAATTCTCATTTTTCTTCTTTCTGAGCTCTACTCTTCCCATTCTTCTTGAGATAATCCTCTACCATCCCTGTACCTTTTTGAATGACATAATTTTTCTGCTCTTCCACAATCTCCCCATGTCTGTCAATCAGCTTATCCTTTTGCTTTGCTATGGGATCCTCCAACTCGTGCCCACTCCTCAAAGATACTAAATTTATTTTCTCTTTTGGATTTCTTTCAGTATCAATAGGGAGCTTTCCTAGCTAGTTTCCCAACCTGCCTTTCCAGGTTTTGAAAAGTCGTGCCTAGTTCTTTGATAGCTGCACCATGTTCTCGTATAACTGAGCTATGGGTTTCAAGCCTCTCATCTGTCTTAATAATAAAAGCCTTCATTAGATCTTCCATGCTAGACTGATTAGACTATGGAGGCTGATATGGCTGCCTTTGCTAATTTTGAAAGTCTGTAGTTCCTTGTCCCTAGGGTCAAGAGTTATTTTGTTGCCATGAGTTCAGGCTGCCACTTGGTAAATTCCAAGAAAAACCCGGGTGCCTCTGTCCCATAGGATTAAAATTGTTACCACTCTGGTAGTTGCCTCTGTCGAAGCTTCCCACAGCATTTACCACTTCATCTATAGCTAAGGTCTGACACTCATACATTGGATGACCCATTCCAAAGAAATCACAAACTGGTGATGGTTGGCTCTGGACCTTGGCTAAGGTCAACTTTATTATCTCTTTGGCCATGGCGTCTAGTTGGGCTTGCACTGTTGTGTTATAATCTACTTGATGAACTCCAACTGATCTTCTTCTATCATTAGTCTTAGCAGCAGCTCATCAAGAATTGTCACAATCTCCTCAGGAGTCTTCTTCATTAAAGGACCTTCGACTGCAGTGTTTAGAGTTCTGCGTGATGGAGGTGTCAGTCCATCCCAAAAGTCCTAAAGTTGCATCCACAATTTAATCCCATTGTGCTGACACTTTCTCACTATATCCTTGAATCTTTTCCAAGCTTCGAAAACTGTTTCGGTATCCATCTGGCAGAAGTTGTGAATTTCCCTTCTAAACTTCACTATTTTTGCAGCTGAGAAGTATTTGTCAAGAAACTTTCTAGTCATATATTCCCATGTCATGATCGACCCTATTGGTAAGCTACGAAGCCAGTGCTTCGCGTCATCCTTCAGTGAAAAGGGGAATGCCCTTATGTAGACTGCTTCTTTCGATACTCTGTTGTACTGGAAGGTGTTCGTGATTTCCTCAAAATCAATCAAGGGAGTGTTAGGATATTCATTCACCTTTCCTCCGAAGAAATAGTTGTTCTGGATAGTTTGAAGCAAGCCTTGCTTCAACTTGAAATTATTCGTTGCTACTGGTGGAGGTCTGACACTGGACAGACCATGGTTGTAGACTGGTCTGGCATAATCACCCAATGATCTACCATGCCTGGGTACAACATTCTCAAACTGGTCTTCATCAAGGGTCGATTTATATTGAATCTTCGACCCCCGTCATCGTTGAAGGTCTCATCAGCAGCTCTACGGGCTACCTCAGCTGCTATCCTTGTCGTTTCTTATTTAAGTTGTGTTGCTTCTCTTGCAGCTAAATTTGCCTCCTCTTCACCGTTATTAGCCATGTTTTCTTTGGTAGAAGGTTGCCCCAAGAACTTTCTGGTGAGTTCTTTCTTTTTCCTCAACTTGCGAAGACTTTTTTCCTTCTTTGGATTGTATGAAATAAATTCCTTTGAAGAAGATCGAGTCATACACCATATGAGTCAATCTGTTGCCTGCATACGAAAAAGGAAACCCGTAAAGAATAAAATAAAATTAAATAAAAATTCCCGAATTAGCACCAAAACTATTTTGAACACTATAGATTGCCAATCCCCGGCAACGATTCCAAAATTTGACTAGCGTAAAATACAACACGAAATTGATGCTCGCTAGTCAAAGATAGTATAGTTTAATTATCGTCTCCGCAAGGATTGAATTTAAACAATGCTCAAGTAATTTCTAGCTTAACGCTATTCAGGATGATCAAAACTTGATTTGTAATGATTATGCACTACGTTTAACTACTAAATAAAGCAATTGACAATAGACAATAGACAATAAGGAATTAGAGATTCGCAAAATGATTTCTTATAAATGTGAGGAATACGGGTTATGGTAGGATAGGTACAAGATAGCTATTTGGGATTTAACTCTAGTTTCATTCACTCTAATGTTCTAATAATTCTCACGAAAATACTCGATGATTAGTTTAAACGTGTAGTCAATACTTCTCTCTCGATTAAATCTTAACTCTACGAGGTGAACTTATATAATCACTGTGAAGTATGCAAGCATGAGTTAATGGATTGGTCCTTAGGATATTCTCCTAACTTGATTTAATCACCAATCAACAAGCTCCTACGATTACTTAAGAGAATCAATGAATAAATAAAATAAAATAAAATAATGCAATTATAATCACCAAGATATTCTTCTTTCAATTAAATAAATTGATGAATAAAGTTGCAACAATTCAAAACTCCATAAACGAATTCAAGCAAGAACTAGAGTTAAAATTCATAAATATTTATCAAAACACCATATCCGTCAAACTTGAAGGTAAATTACTCCATAATCATAGAGGTAATCATCACAATTATAATTGAAGAATAAGAAAGCATCAATCTAAATTTACAATCCAAACCCCCGTATTGAATTGGTGGAAAGATGATAAAATCTTGTGTCTTGTAGCCTCCAATGTTCTCCCAAAGCTTCCAAGGTCAAAAGTCCACTCAAAAATGCCTTTTGGTGTATTTATACCATGTAGGAGTGGGCCCAGGCGAAATTACTTTTTCCTAGCCGAAACAGGACAAATACTATGAGAAAATCACACAGGCGCACCCCCTCGCGCCGCCCCATGCGGGGCGCTTGTGGGGAAGTTCAGAGAGTAAGTTCTGATAGACAGCATCAAAATTTAGTGTCACGCCACCCCATGCGGTGCGGTAGTGCAAGATTTCCAGAGTGTTTCATTTTGTTGATTTTTGATATCTAGACTCGGCTCCCGACCCCCCGAACACGATCCCCATTTAATCCCTTGGACTTTTACTCAGACTTCAAAGCTCTAACTTGTTCAATTTAGCTCCCGAATATCTTTTTAACTCGAAATCACTTCCTACAAGGCGTAAAACACACAATAAATATAATACACTAACATTCAAGCTTAAACACAAGTAAAATACAATAATTAGAGTGCAAACTAAGTCTAAACACATGATTCTAGCCTACCATCATTGATACATCATATGTTTTCACGCCTTGATGCCACAATAACTTTAACTCATCAATCAAAGGCTGCATGTAAACATCAATCAATTAGACATCAATCAATACAAGTTAGAAACAAATATGGACTTGTCATACATAACTCGGGAGGAAGATTATATGATGTAACAAACATCGGCCAACATAAATATGGTACAGCAGAGACTGCGAATGGAGTGAATCTATCAATGCATAATCCCAACCTAATATTTCTTCATTCACTAGCAAAGTTCGGGAACACCCTATCGAAATGCTTCCATGCTTCTCCATTTGAAGGATGACATATAACACCATCTGGCCTTATATGCTCATAATGCCATCTCATATGAGGAGTGAAGCTCATTGATACATACAATCTCTTTAACCTTGGTATATGGGGTAAGTAGTGTATCGCCTTCACCGGGATCTTATGCTTTTCATCATTTGGGGCATCCTTGTAATGGGGCTTGTTACAAAATTTACAGTTCTCTAGAGATGCATCATCCTTATAGAATAACATGCAACCATTCTCACAACAATGAATCATCTCTGATGAAAGACCCAACTTGGAAACTAATGTTTTGCCGTGTGAAAATATTTGGGTAGGTCAACGTTACTCAGATTAAGTTCATTCATAAGCCCAATGATAGAATTCATACCCAATTGAGAAATAGAACTATCTGACTTCATTTGAAGTAATCGAACAGCACCAAACAACTTGGAATGCACTGAACCTTCATACAACGGATAACTAGCTTCCTCTAACTCTTTGAAAAACTTCTTAGCCTCATCATTTGATTCAGATTGAGCCCCCGGGAATATCTCAAAGACATCCTTCATCATGTCATTGAATCTAGAATTTTTAATATTATTCTCCACTACGGGGCTACCCTCCTCACCACCAAAATAATTATGAAAATCAATATCATTTATGCTATCAAGATTCTTCCCATGACCAGTCCACACATAATAATTTTTCATAAATTATTTTTAAAAAAAAGATGACATGTAACAACATCTTGTCCCAATAACTTAACACACTTGTATTTCATACAAGGGCACATAATCGTTCCTTCAATACGTAAATCATCAAGTGTCCTTGCCTTAGCAATAAATCCAGCAACCCCTTCTTTAAATTCATCCCTTAACCCCACACGATTAGGATGATTCCTGTTATACTTATATCTACGATGCCCAAATGCCATATACACAAACAAAAAAACTTAAAATTTATAAGATATTTATAATTTTTAGTTTATTTAAAGTAATTAATAGGTTACGCTAATTCGAATGTTCAGTTTTTCAAATTTACTTATTATTTTTCAACATACTTTAATTAATATATTATATTCTTTTAAACATTAACATTCGAAATCTTACATTTATCCCTATTCTATTCTATATAAGTCTCTCAAAATATAAATTCATTAAATTACTTCTCATATGTTCATAAAGTCCACACATGGCTTTAATTAATATAGTATATTTGTCAAATAAAAAACTAGTGAAAATAAAAAATGAATTAAACAAGATTATTGAAATTTGACCAATTTTGGACCTGATCTTGCTTATTAATAATATAGTCATACTTTGATTTCTCTCCAAAATATCTCTCAAATTATTCAAACTATATAAGGCATGAAGTGATTAAAAAACTTCTTTCTTCTTCTATTATTCTTTCCAACAAAGGACAAGCTTCCTTCTCCCGAAAATTAACCTATCAATACTAACTAATCAAACAACCTAATTAATAAGTCACATTCTTATTAAAGTTACTTATCCAATCACTTATTATATTTTTAAGTATAATACTTGGATGATTTCAATAATATAAGTTATATATATATATGCCTAACTCTTTAAAAAATATATCACTTGACTATCTAAGCTTATTAATTTGATGAATACGTTCCAATCTTAGGAGTTAATTTTTTGATAACTACTAAATTTCGTGTAAACTACATAAGTCTCATGATCGTATGACCCTTCATTTAACTCAAATTAGATTTCATTAGTTACATTAAACTATTAAAATAAAATGATATAGAGCTTTCAACTATCTTAAAGCATGCTATGTAAATAAATGTAAATCTTAGATTCACTAATTAATGCACATTGTTAATAAGATACATCATCATCAAATAAACTTCCATATTACTCTCCAATTTATAACTAATGCACAATATTGTTAATAAGGTTATGATTAAATTTTAGAGATGCACGGAGAATCAAATTAGAGTAAATCTAAATAGAAAAACTAGACATCTAAGCCACAGTGTTGGATTTAATTTTAGGGATGCACAAATTAAAAAACCCAATTAGGAGGGCGAATTAGGTACTAAAAAAAAGAAAAAGAAATTACTAACCTCAATGTTAATATCGTCGCCACCGCCGGAAGCTACCGCCTGTAAGAAGAAACCTTCGAATGAGAGGGATGGAGAGAGAGAAGAAAAAAAAAGGAATGGAGAAAGAAATAGAGAGGGATGTAAGAAGAGTGATGGAGAGTGACACTTATTGTAAGATCATCGGAATCGCCGGAGGGATGGAAGAAGAATATGTTAGAGAAGGGATAGAAGGTTTGGGGGGAATGGAAAATGAGAAGGAAATTGGGTTTGGGGGAAAATAATAACAAGATTGTCACGACTCAATTTTCTATAGGCCGTGATGGGCCCGACGTCGCCACTAGGCAAGGCAATAGTGAACTAACCGTGTATCTATTCTTTTAACATTTTGAATTAGTTAATTTTTAATTATTACATAAGTAAGAGATGAGAAAATTTAATAAAATAAAACGTAATAAATTGTAAGATCAAGTGTAGTAAAATAAATACTCAAAAAATCATTAAGTGTCTACTAGCAAAATTTCAAGACCTGGTGTCACAAGTGTATGAGCTACTAGTAGAAGACATAAAATATTAAACTATTGTCTGAAATAAAGTAGACAGAAAGTAAATACAAAAGAAAGATTTTGGGTGCTGCAGAACGGCTCGGAAGGCAGCTCACCGCTAAGTCTCGATGTATCAGGAGTGCACTCTGGGATGATGTCAAGATGCACCTACCTCAGATCCTGCACGATTAGTGCAGAAGTATAGTATGAGTACATAAACAATATGTACCCAGTAAGTATCTAGTCTAACCTTGATAAGCAATAGTGACGGGGGTCGACTTTGACACTTAATATGGGCTAATAATAAAATACTGAAATTCTAAAAGCATGAGTTATGTAAACAAGCGGTAAATAAATATTTATTTCACTAATAATAAATCCCAAATCAATTCTCATCATTTAAATAATTGTAACCTCTCAAGACAATAAAATCATATCAAGAAGATTAGGCTCCAAGTATTATTACGCACGATTTATGCTGAGGTCGTACGGCCCGATCCAAAATATATGTATATACTATGTGCACTGCCGAAGGTCGAACGACATGAACCATAGATGCATCTATTAACCTGTCGAGGCGAACGGCCCGCTCCAATGAGAGTAGAGGAAATTTACCTCGCTCGCGTAAATACTTATGACGCGAGTAAACATGGAATTATCATAGTTATTATAAAATCTTTCAATTCTTCCCAAACATAAGAAATCCAAACTAGAGACTTTAAATATTAAAATCCTTAATATCAGCTCATTTCAAAGCAAATAATGTGCATAACTAATATAACGGTGCAAACAAGGCATGGCGTAAGCCTAAGACAACCCGAACACCACATGGAATATAGCTACGCATAGACTCTCATTACATAGTGCGTACGGGAGATCGAAATTTGATTTCGAGACTTTCGGGAGTTTAATAATGAATTATAGGAATGATCTCGAATGTTTGGTCTAAGTTCATCAAGTCGCGATTAGGTTTTGATAATGAATTGTAGGAATGATCTGGGATGTTTGGTCTAAGATCATCAAGTCGCGATTGAATTTTTAGCGCGAAACATGAGTTAATTATTTAACGAGAAAAATTGGTTTCACATTGAGCAAATGAGCTCTGAATTGAGTTTCGATTGAACGACTAGGTTCATATTATTATTTGCGGCTCACAAGAACAAGAATTGTCAAATTCCGAGTTTATATGATGGAGTTAGAGCCTTTTTAATAAAAAAAATAAACTGTTGGTGCAAGCAGGTTCTGATGTGGACCTTTAATGACGGAAAATGGACTTTTAGCGACCAAATTAGTATTTTTATTGAGCACTTTTATTTTTTAGCTCATTTCAATATTTTTGGGCGAAAGAACATGGGTTGAGGCAATTTTTGAGCGATAATTCACGGAAAAACTTGAGTTAAGTCCCTTGTGATCATTGTTAGTCAATAATATTGAATTATCATTGAGTATTCTGACTAGATTATGTATTTTTGAGGTGTAATTCGATAAATTGTGCCTAGGGATTTGAAAATAAGATTTGAGATTTGGAGGTCGAGTTGATATCGAAATTTGATAAATTTGGACTCGTGATTGAATGAGCGTTCATATTTTGTAACTTTTGTCGGGTTCCGAGACATGGTACCCACGAGCGATTTTGAGTTAAATTTTATCTTTTGATGGAAAATTAGTATTTTCATATAGAATAAATTCGTAAAATTTGTATTGAGTGAGTCGAATTAATTATGACTAGATACGAGGCTTTCGGAGACCAATTCGCGAGGCAAAGGCATAGCGGAGTACGGTCTAAGGTAAGTAGTATTTCTAAACTTGGTTCTGAGGGTATGAATCCCTGAATTTTGTATTATATCAATTGTTGGAGGTGACACACATGCTAGGTGACGAGCGTGTGGGGTGCACATAGAAATTGTGACTTGAATAAATTATGTGAACTTGTAAAAAAATTATGGAATCATGTTATTATCCACATATTCCCCACGTGTTAGAGAAATTGAGCAGAGACTCGTATTAAAGATCATATTTAGGTTGCGTGCAGATATTTTTGGGACCTATAGGGTCGTGTTACTTTTGAATTTAATTGTTTCAAAATATACATTTCATACTCATCCATGTTCATCAATTGTGAGAATATTTATGGGATAGGGGGGTGCCCGCCTGCAACAGGCCATATCGGCTTTATATATATTATTATTCTATGGATCGGGGCTGCCCGCCTGCAGCATGCATTATAGGCTTTATTATTATATGGATCGGGGTTACCCGCCTGCAGCATGCCATATCGGCTTTATATTACGCTTGGGCTGAAGGAGCCCCTCCGGAGTCTGCATCCCCCACAGTGAGCGTAGATGATTTATATTCGGGACGGACTTTCCAAGGCATGGACTTGCCTTACTTATTTATATTTGTGATGAATTTCTCTAGACATGGATCTTGTACGAATCATTATAATTTGGGGATAAATATTTCCCTGGGTTGGATTGGCCATATACAATACTGTGTGATCGAGTAATTGTGATTGGGAGTATACGAGGTTCTTCCACTGAGATGTCATATTCCTTATATCATTCAGTATTGATCTATTTTTCTTGTACCGAGCTTATTGTTGAACTTGAAAGCATGCTTACATTTTCTGTACTGTTATTTCTATACTGGATTGTACCTGCTGAGCTCGTCACTACTTTCAGCCCAAAGGTTATTCTTGTTACTTATTGAGTTGATTGTACTCATACTACACCTTGCACCTCGTGTGCAGATCCAGGTACTTCCGGATACGGTGGTTCCCAGATTTGAGGATTTATCTGTTGGAGACTATCAAGGTAGTTGCTTGGCGTCCGCAGATCTTAACTCTCTTTCCTTTCAGTTATTGTATTGTTCTATATTTCCAGACAGTGTTCTCATCAGTCAAACTTTATTATTATTGAGATGCTCATATACTTAGTGACATCGAATTTTGGGAGTATATTTATATCAGTATGTGTGGGGGTTTTCTATTAAATTTATATATTATGTTTTCAAACTTAATAGAAATTGTGGTTTATTGAGATTGTCGGCTTGCCTAGTATTGAGATAGGCGCCATCACGATATGCGGATTTTGGATTGTGATAAGTTGGTATCAGAGCCTAGGTTATATAGGTTTCACGAGTAATGAGTAGGTTTAGTAGAGTCTTGCGGATCGGTACGGAGATGTCTGTACTTATCTTCGAGAGGTTGTCGAACCCTTAGGAAAATTTCAATTTCTTATATTCTATCGTGCGAATTTGTTGATTCCAGAAACTAAATTTCTGTTATTCTATTCTCTCACAAATGGTGATGACAAGTACTACCGGATTAGACGGCCAGCCTCCAGTTAGGGCCACGAGAGGTCGGGGTCGTGGTAGAGGTCGAGGTATAGCTCGTACAATAGTTAGAGCAGCACCTATAGAACCACCAGTTGCTCAAGCTCAGGAGCAGTTTCAAGATATAGTCGAGCCGGCGGGGCCAGCTCAGGCACTAGCTATGCCTATTGTGATTCCAGGCCTTCAAGAGGCTTTAGCACATATATTGACTGTTTGTACTAGCCTTGCTGAGGTGGTTACGCCTCAGGCCGCACCAGCCACTTCTCAGGTCGGGGGAGGTACTCATACCCTTGTCGCCCATTCTCCAGAGCAGGTAGTGCATGGACTTCAGATATCGGGGGCACTACCAGTCCAGTCGGTTACAGCTGCTCAGGCCTAGGTGGGTTCTATTATGAATGACGAGAAGCAAAAGAGATTAGAGAGGTTTGGGAGACTCCATCCTCCAACTTTTAGTGGAACTGAGTAAGAGAATGCTCAGGATTTCTTGGATGGATGCCAACGGATGCTTCGTACTGCGGGTATTCTGGAAACTAGTGGAGTCTTATTTACTACTTTTCAACTGACCGGAGCAGCTTTCAGATGGTGGGAGACTTATGAGAGGAGCAGACCAGTTGGTGCATTACCACTTTCATTGCATGAGTTCTCCGTATTATTCTTGGAGAAATTTGTGCCACAGACCTGCAGAGAGGATCTGCGCAGACAGTTTGAGTATTTACGTCAGAAGGACTTGTCCGTGACTCAGTATGAGATGCGATTTTAAGAATTAGCTCGTCATGCAGTTTAGCTGGTTCCTAGTGATAGGGAGAAGATCAGGAGGTTCATTAATGGCCTCAACCAGCAGTTCCGTTTTGTTATGACTCTGGGGAATGTAGCAGGTGCTAAATTCGACGATATGGTTGACAATGCTCGACGACTAGAGATGGTCCGTACTCAGGAGTGTGAGGAGAGAGAGGCCAAGAGATATCATGGTCCGGGTAATTCCAGCGGTGTTCCTTCTGGGGGCAGCCCTCTCACAATAGGGGTCGTCCTTATAGGCCCACTCAGATAGCTCGTTTAGCTCACCGTGGCACAACAGCTAGCCATGGTTCATACAATGCTCGATAGAGTCAGTCTTCTCTTGGTGCACTTCCAGCTCAAAGTTTATCTCGTGCACCATCAGTTCAGGGTTCATCGGTACCGGGTTCTTCTGGTAGTTATTCTGGTTCTCGAGGTCTGCCTCAGAACTTGCCACCATTTTTTGAGAGGTATTGCTATGAGTGTGGAGAGCTGGGTCATATGAGGAACTATTGTCTCCGCTTTTCATGAGGTCCAGTTCAGCAAAGGAGTCAGGCTATAACTCTTGCACCAATCGCTCCACCACTCGCCCAGCCAGCTCTGGTGGGGCTCAGTCAGCTAGGAGTCGCCCAAGAGGGGGAGGCCGATCAGGTGGCGGTCAGGCCCGATTCAATGCTTTTCCTTCCAGGCCATATGACGTTGCTTCAGATGCAGTGATCACAAGTATTGTCTCAGTGTGCCACATGGAAGCTTCTATATTATTTGATCCTGGTTCTACTTATTCGTATGTATCATCATACTTTACTCATTATCTGGATATGCCCGTGAGTCCTTAGTTTCACATATTTGTGTATCTATACCGGTGGGTAATACTATTATTGTGGACTGTATCTATCGGTCGTGTGTGCTAACTATTGGGGGATTGGAGACTAGAGTTGATCTCTTATTGCTTAGTATGGTTGATTTCGATGTAATCTTAGGTATGGATTGGTTGTCTTCATGTCATACCATTATGGACTGTCATGCAAAAATCGTGATATTGGCGATGCCGGGATTGCCGAAGGTCGAATGGAAGGGTTCTCTAAATTATGTTCCCAGCAGTGTAATTTCTTATTTGAAGGCCCAACGGATGGTTAGGAAGGGGTGTTTTCCATATTTGGCCTTAGTGAGAGATGTTAATGCAGACACTCCTACTATTGATTCAGTACCGATAGTTCGAGACTTTTCGGATGTATTTCCTGCAGACCTGTCAAGTATGCCACCCGACAGAGATATTGATTTCGGGGTTGACTTGGTGTCGGGTGCTCAGCCTATTTCTATTCCTCCGTATCGTATGGCACCAGCTGAGTTGAAGGAATTGAAAGAGCAACTTCAGGAACTCCTTAATGAGGGATTTATTAGGCCTAGTGTGTCACCTTGGGGTGCACCGGTTCTGTTTGTGAAAAAGAAAGATGGTACTATGCGGATGTGCATCAACTACAGGCAGTTGAACAAAGTTACAATCAAGAATAAGTATCATTTGCCTCGTATTGATGATTTATTTGACCAGCTTCAGGGAGCGAGAGTGTTCTCTAAGATTGATTTGAGGTCTGGGTATATCATCAGTTGAAGATTCGAGATTTAGATATTCTAAAGACGGCATTCAGGACCCGTTATGGTCACTATGAATTTCTCGTGATGTCTTTTGGGCTGACCAACGCCCCAGCATCATTTATGTACTTGGTGAATAGTGTATTCCAGCCGTATCTTGATTTGTTTGTCGTAGTATTTATTGATGATATCCTTGTGTACTTATGTAACCAGTGGAAACATGCACAACAGTTAGGTATTGTATTACAGAGGATGAGAGAGGAGAAACTTTATGCCAAATTCTCTATGTGTGAGTTCTGGCTTAGTTCGGTGGCATTCTTGGGACACATAGTGTCCGGTGAAGGAATTAAGGTGGATCCGAAAAAGATAGAGGCAGTTTAGAGTTGGCCCAGGCCATCTTCAACTACTGAGATTCGGAGTTTTCTCGGCTTGGCCGATTAGTATCGTCGCTTTGTGGATGGATTCTCATCTATTGCATCGCCCATAGCTAAATTGACCCAGAAAGGTGCTCCATTCAGGTAGTCGGATGAGTATGAAAAGAGCTTTTAGAAGCTCAATACTGTCTTGACCACAACTTTAGTTCTAGTTTTGCCTTCAGCTTCAGGCTCTTATACAGTGTATTGTGATACTTCTCGGATTGGTATTGGGTGTGTCTTAATGCAGGAGGGTAGAGTGATTGTTTATACTTCGCGTCAGTTGAAGCCACATGAAAAGAACTACCATGTTCATGATTTTGGAATTGGCATCTATTGCCCATGCATTGAAGATTTGGAGGCACTATCTCTATGGTGTGTCGTGTGAGGTATTTATAGATCGTCGGAGTTTTCGACACTTATTTAAATAGAAGGATCTAAATTTGAGGTTGCAGAAATGGTTGGAGCTGCTGAAGGATTATGATATTACTGTTTTGTATCATCCCGGGAAGGCCAATGTGGTGGTTGATGCCTTGAGTAGGAAAGCGGTGAGTATGGGTAGCCTTGAAATCATTCTTGTTGGTGAAAGGCCTCTTGCAGTTGATGTTCATGCCCTTGGCTAATCGGTGCATGATATTAGATGTTTCGGATCCCAATCGAATTCTAGCTTGTGTGGTTTCTCGGTCTTCCTTATATGACCGCATCAGAGAGCGCCAGTGTCACACCCCTTTTTTCACCTCACTTAACCCTCTTAAGATAATAAAAAGAATTTTGAAGCTCAAAAGGGTTTTTCAATTAGAAAGTGACAAAAGTTTTGTTTGGATTTTCTCAGAGTCGCCACTTGGCATATAACCTCGGTGTGCCAAGTCACCATTTAAAATCAATTTTCTCTTAAAAACATATTTGACTCCAAAAACTAGTCCGCACCAGATATTCTAGGTAAGGGGGTTCAGTTGACTCGGGGAGAAAGTGTTAGGCATTCTCCGAGTCCCGTAACTTGTACGGTTGCGTACATGATCAAGTTGACTTTAAAGGATATTCGAGTTGAAGTTAAAGCACACAAAATAAAAATAAACACACGAGAGGTTCGAGGTTGTCCCCTACCTAAATAAAAGAAAAAAAAACAAGAATGAAAACAAAATAAAAGACTAAAGTTCTATTCTATGCTTCCTCCTGTCGTCCCACCTTTGGTCTTCATTTACATGTATTTCGGGGAATTCCCCGGATAAAACAATAGACTAAGGAACAACCTCTATCCTCAAAAACTAAAACAAAAACGTCCTAAAAATTGCCTACCCAAGTGTGGTCGGCCTAAACATGCTACTAGCGAATAATAGAATAAAGCAAATAAAAATAACTAACTAAACCATGCTCAGAATTACTTTTTATTTTACGTATTTGGCCAAGCTCAATTCCTAAGGCATGTAAACAATTTAATCACTAATGAGCTCGGTCTTTCCCCACTCCCACGACCCAATATCATTCAAACAAGTATCAATCAGCCAAAGGAAAAAGCATCCAGAACACAAAAGCTAGAATAAAAATACAAATAGCAGTTAAAAGAAATATATAGTGGATCCAAAATGATAAGAGCCTTTTAAAATCCCCAATAAACCCATCCCTGTATATCGTCCCTTGACTTATAAAGTCCAAATGACATTGAAACTCAAAAACAAGGTTGTTAGTCACTCAAGATTAATGCACCAGATGACCAGAGTAGATTAAACCAAAGGGAAGACTAAAACAAACTGCTCGCGTGATCAGACTCACCCATATGAATTAAAAGCTTTCAAACATACACATCCAAGCATATTCACGTAATACTCATCACATTTCAGCACTTTAAGACATGTAGAAACAACATCATGGATCTTTGGCCAAAGTGAGCATATGTTCAACAATGGAATAGTTTCTTTATTTAGAACTTTTAGGCAACACATATTACTCAAATTACCCCCAGGATCACACAATTCAGTGAAGTGCTCAACTATCCGAACATTATTTCATGGTCATTCAATGATTAATCAATAATTGGTCATTTCATAAGTTGACATGCTTGAGTCTTAGAACGGATTAAGGCAGACAGAAAGAAAACCGAATTTCACATGATGGTTATTTTGACCACGACGCGACTAGATACTTGAGGGAGTCACAACCGACCATCTTAAATTGACACGCCTACTTACTATAATAACTCAATCTCTAGCTCAAGTGGGAACTGATTAAAGATAAACAATCTAATAAGTCAGAATCAAACGGTGATGCATTTTGTACAGACAAACATGAACAGCGGCTTAGCATTCCAGAGAAATCGAGTGCGAAACAATATGGTAAATCAACTATTCATCCTGCCAAGGGAAGAATCCAATAAATGAATGAAGTGAGCCTTATCTTAGACACTACTACAGGCAATTTAACTCAAGTTTACCAGTCAAAATAGATGGAACGTGCTTCTACAGGAAAGCAAACATGCTATAATACCATCTCAGACTAGATTTCTCACATAAATGCAAAACTAAGCAAGGAAATACTACTTCATTCAATCAGAACTTCTGGGGTTTCATCTTGCACTAATACTCTTTCCTTATAATATGAATTAATCAAAGTTGATTTTAACGACGACACGACAGATTCGGAATTCTAGCACACTTTGAGCACAAGGATGATAACAGAACATCTCAATACAATTCAAAGAAGCGAATTTGATTCAACCATTCTACTAACTTAGTCCGAAATTCAAATCCATTTTAATCAATTACCCCCATGCTCTTATCAAAATGAGGTCACACCAAGAATAAAACTAAGGGAGGAGGAGACGAACCTGAAGTGAGCTTTCAGTTAATTCACTGTTTGAAAATCGATACACTTTGAAGGCAACAAAAGAAGCTCGAGAAAAAACAACATCGAACAAATTCTGGCAATATGAACTGAAACAACGACTCTGAATCTCGGCGGCGACGAACTCGAACCAACTCTCAATACCTCAAACGAAATCCATGGCTTTGGAAAGGAAATCCAAGAGAAGAAACTGAAAATAATTTTGTATTTTTTTTATTTTTTTCGAAATGGAAACAAAACTCGAACAAGAATCTAAACTCAAACTATTTTGTTTTTATATTTTTTCGTTTTTCTGGAATTCAAACTAAACTTAGAAAAATCTGAAAATTGAATAGAACCCTAGAACTTTTCTTCTCTCTTTCCCCCAAAGTTTTCTGTCCAAACAAATTCCCCTTCTTATGAAAAATGACCCCAATATATAGAACCCCTAGAAGCTTTCGTGCTTGTTCTCCAAGCAATCCATAAAATCCCTCATCTTTTCAAAATCCCCAAAAATATCTTTCATGAAACAAAAACCGGACAAATGGAAGGTGTGGATGTGATTTCACTCGCATCCAACCACTCCCATTTATCCGAGATTCGTCCAAAGAAATCAAAGCGTGCGAGGGAGGTGGAGATGAGAATATTCTGTCAGAAGTCGTTATGCCACGTGGAGAGAGAGACGATGGGGAGGGTACCAGTGGACTCGGCGTGTTGACTCGGCCAGTTTGGGCGAGTTTCCGGTGGGTTTGGGCGTAGGGTACGGCTGGTTAGGATAGAGATAGGGTTAATGTTTGTGTTATATTATGTTTTTATATGGTAGTGGGGAGGAATAGGGGTCGTTGGATTTAATTGGATCAAAGGCTGAGATTAGAAGGGGTTTTGGGGCGGGTTGGCGGACCGGGTTGGCGGGTCTAGTAAATTAGGTCTGTTGGGTTGCTGAGTTTTGGGCTCAGGTTGCTCAAACTTGGGCTAAATATACCTGGGTTTTGATAAATTCGAAAATTCTAGCCCAAAACTCTAATTGTTCTAATAAAATATATTATAAAAAATGCAAAAATCAAATCTTAACTAATTTAAATGAAGCTATATTATAACATAGAACTGTTTAGGTCTTTTCTTAAAAATTATAAAAGTAGTTAAACATTAGTTAAAACCATAATAAACTAAAATTGTATTACTAAAAGAATATTAATGACCTTAGCTTAAATATTAAATGTAAAATAAGGTAAAGTAAAATTATTTTTGTGTTTTTAATTATAATATAAAATTAAAAGTAAGAATAAACTATAACCACATTAGACTAATTCGAATAAATATTTTAAAGAAAATACTAGGAATACTAAACTACTTCAAAATGCGCGAGTCAAAAATTACGTGCTTACAGCTGCCCCTCTTTGCCTGGAAACTCGAAGAGTTTTTGAGCAAAGAATTAAGTAAGCAACGTAATTGACTTCTGAATTGACACTTATTCAAAAGGAAATGGAGATGGATAAAAGATTGTAACCGAGCTCTGGTATCTGAGCTGCCTACATATCCTTGGCTATAAAGGAATCAGGCCACGTGTAGTTCAAAAGTGAGAAGAGCGATGGAGTATACCGAGGTGAAGAGCCGATTAAGGTGTCGTTGAGGTTCTGGTCCGCGGTTCCTACTATTACATCAAAAATAAAAAGAAAAATTACATCAAAATAAAAGAAAACTACAAGATCTTATTTACTTCTTGTCTCGAATCTTCCTTGAATCTTCACTTTATCCTTCACCGTGAAACTGAAAATCCACCCTATTCTTCAGGTGGGCATCCTTATACTTCTCGAACTTGAAGATTGGAAGTTGACCCTGTTCTTCAGGCGGGCTCCTTATACTTCTCGAACTTGAAGATTGGAAGTTGACCCTGTTCTTCAGGCGGGCTCCTTATACTTCTCGAACTTGAAGATTGAAAGTTGACTCTGTTCTTCAGGCGGGCTCCTTATACTTCTCGAACTTAAAGATTGAAAGTTGACCATGTTCTTTAGGCGGGCTCCTAATGCTTCTCGAACTTGAAAATTAAAAGTTGACCCTGTTCTTCAGGCGGGCCCCTGATGCTTCTCGAACTTGAAAATTTAAAGTTGACCTTGTTCTTCAGGCGGGCTCCTGATGCCTCTTGAACTTGAAAATTAAAAGTTGACCCTGTTCTTCAGGCGGGCCCCTGATGCTTCTCGAACTTGAAAATTTAAAGTTGACCTTGTTCTTCAGGCGGGCTCCTGATGCCTCTTGAACTTGAAAATTAAAAGTTGACCCTGTTCTCCAGGCGGGCTCTTGATGCCTCTCTGACTTTGAACTTTGAAATAACTCTAAAATGAATTTCCTCGTTCTCCAGGTGGGTGCCTGCTGCTGACTTTAAATTTGAAATGACTCTGAAAAGAATTCCCTCATTCTCCAGGTGGGCGCCTGCTACTAACTTGAGCTTGAAATAACTTTGAAAAGAATTCCCTCGTTCTTCAGGTGGGTGCCTTCCATCACAACACAATAGACAAAATAAAGAAAATTTTCTACCCCAGTTTGTACCAGGAACATTTGTGAGTGTTAGTTGAATCCCATTTTCCAGGAGGGTCCTGAAAACTTAAAATTGAATCCTATTTTCTAGGAGGGTCCTGAAAACTTAAAATCAAATCTCATTATCCAGGAGAGTCCTGAGAACTTGAAAGCTAATCCTATTATTCAGGAGGGTCTTGAAAACTTAAAACCTATTCCCATTATCCAAGAGGGTCCTAAGAACTTGAAAACTAAATCCCATTATCTAGGAGGGTCCTGAGAACATAAAACCTAATCCCATTATCCAGGAGGATCCTGAGAACTTGAAAACTAATCCCATTATCCAGGAGGGTCCTGAGAACTTAAACCTATTCCCATTATCCAGGAGGGTCCTGAGAACTTGAAAACTAAATCTCATTATCCAAGAGGGTCCTGAGAACTTGAAAACTAATCCCATTATCCAGGAGGATCCTGAGAACTTAAACCTATTCCCATTATCCAGGAGGGTCCTGAGAGCTTGAAAACTAAATCCCATTATCCAGGAGGGTCCTAAAAACTTAAAACCTATTCCCATTATTCAGGAGGGTCCTGAGAACATAAAACCTAAATCCCATTATCCAGGAGGGTCCTGAAAACTTAAAACCTAATCCCATTATCCAAGAGGGTCCTGAGAACTTGAAAACTAATCCCATTATCCAGGAGGGTCCTGAGAACTTGAAAACTAATCCCATTATCCAGGAGGGTCCTGAGAACTTAAAACCTAATCCCATTATCCAGGAGGGTCCTGAGAACTTGAAAACTAATCCCATTATCCAGGAGGGTCCTGAGAACTTAAACCTATTCCCATTATCCAGGAGGGTCCTGAGAACTTAAAACCTAATCCCATTATCCAGGAGGGTCCTGAGAACTTGAAAACTAATCCCATTATCCAGGAGGGTCCTGAGAACTTGAAAACTAGTCCCATTATCCAGGAGGGTCCTGAGAACATAAAACCTAAATCCCATTATCCAGGAGGGTCCTGAGAACTTAAAACCTAATCCTATTATCCAGGAGGGTCCTGAGAACTTGAAAACTAATCCCATTATCTAGGAGGGTCTTGAGAACTTAAACCTATTCCCATTATCTAGGAGGGTCCTGAGAACTTAAAACCTAATCCCATTATCCAGGAGGGTCCTGAGAACTTGAAAACTAATCCCATTATCCAGGAGGGTCCTGAGAACTTAAACCTATTCCCATTATCTAGGAGGGTCCTGAGAACTTAAAACCTAATCCCATTATCCAGGAGAGTCCTGAAAACTTGAAAACTAGTCCCATTATCCAGGAGGGTCCTAAGAACTTGAAAACTAGTCCCATTATCCAGGAGGGTCCTGAGAACATAAAACCTAAATCCCATTATCCAGGAGGGTCCTGAGAACTTAAAACCTAATCCTATTATCCAGGAGGGTCCTGAGAACTTGAAAACTAATCCCATTATCTAGGAGGGTCTTGAGAACTTAAACCTATTCCCATTATCTAGGAGGGTCCTGAGAACTTAAAACCTAATCTCATTATCCAAGAGGGTCCTGAGAACTTGAAAACTAGTCCCATTATCCAGGAGGGTCTTGAGAACTTAAACCTATTCCCATTATCCAGGAGGGTCCTGAGAATTGAAAATGAACTTACCTGAGCCATGCTCTCTTCCTAGAGGATCCCTGCAGACAGAACAAAATTCCTTGACCCTGAACCATACTTTCCTCATGGAGGATCCACGCGAATGACCAAATTTTCTGTCCCTGTTGTAATCAAAGGAAATTTTGTGAGTTTGAAAATGTGGTGGTTAGTTTGTGGCATCGTTGCTGAAGGTGTCCGCTTCTGCCACTGCCATGTTTCATTCTGATTAGCTGCTTTAGGCTAACAATGAATCATTTGACCTTCTGATCAAACCTTGACCACAAAACCCCTGAATGACCTGAATCCCTTACACTCACTTGTTGTATTGTGTTTTCATTCTAACAATTGTTGAACCTTTGCATTTTCTCGAAATTCAAGATTCACTTGATCACCTGAACTTCAGTCGCCACCACATTTCTCCTTCCAAATCATGTCACTTGTGATGTGCTTTTGGCCTAACTTTGCCTTGTGCAATCAAGAAGCCGGTAATAGGCTTTGAAGTCCTTTGTGGCTTGTTTAACAAAGACTAACTTGAAAGAGATTCAGAAAATCAGACCCAAAAGAAAACAAAGCGAGGTGACTTTGAGAATTAGGAATAAAAAGGAAAATCTTGAACAAAGATGACTATTTGAAGAAGAATGGAAAAGAGACTTATATGAGTGAAGTAGCTGGCTCCAATGATCATGATATGCATTTCGGATTGATAAACCTAACCCATCCAACCAATCACATTTTCAGTTCATGTCATGTCTTCATACTTCAAAAACTAGGCTTTCAATGATCCAACTTTTCTGTAAAGTCGCCAACCTCTTTCGACTTGTAGTGCCCCGAAGGGTTTTCACCAACAAGCCTCTCATTTGTTCATCTCTCAACTCACCGCCGCCTTACGGTGCCCGTGAGGGTTTTCACCAATAAGACTCTCTCATTTTAAATTTTCCCTCAGCTCACCATTGCCTTACGGTGCCCGTGAGGGTTTTCACCAATAAGACTCTCTCATTTTAAATTTTCCCTCAGCTCACCATTGCCTTACGGTGCCCGTGAGGGTTTTCACCAATAAGACTCTCTCATTTTAAATTTTCCCTCAGCTCACCATTGCCTTACGGTGCCCGTGAGGGTTTTCACCAATAAAACTCTCTCATTTTATTTATTTTCCTTATGCCCAATGAACAAAGTGTTACCCATGATGGAAATCATACCTCTATCTCACTTGACTTGGCATACTCAAAAATTGATCGGAAGGTCTTTCTTTGGACCGTAGTATAGGCTTTTGGAAAGGGTTAGAAAGAAAAGGTAGTATAAGGCTCAACATGACTTAAGATGAAAGGGTTCAAAATTACAACTTTTGGAATTAGACCTTTTGCAAAACTAAAACTTCTGCCCTAGTTTTTGTTTTTGAGTCTGGGAAATTTTGAATTTTTATTTGATGGGACCGAACCTTAGAGTAAGGCTGCCTACGTATCCTTAAAAGGAATCAGGTCTAACGTAATTCCAAACTAAAAGTTTTTTTTTGTTTTTGTTGCTTTTTTCTTCTTTTTTTCCCCTTTTTTTTCTTTTTCTCTTTTTTTTTCTTTTCTTTCCTTTTTCTTCTTTTTTTTCTTTTTCCTTTTCTTTTCTATTTCCTAACTCTACTTCTGATTTCAAAAGAGGGGTATGAAAGAAAACAAATAAGGCTCAAAAGAGGTAGTAAAGGATAAAAGTGCTTGGGTAGCAGAATAAAATGCCTTCATCATTCCAACTTTGAACATGCCAAGTACAAAATGTGATTGAAGGTAAGCAAAGAAATCATACATAGTACCTCTTGACTGTATCAGAATTGATATCCATATCTACACATTTGCCTTCTATGTCTGTTAAATACAAGGCACCATTGGGCAACACCTTTGTCACAATGAACGGCCCCTGCCAGTTTGGGGCAAACTTGACTTTAGCTTCAGCCTGATGTGGAAGGATGCGTTTCAATACTAGTTGGCCACTTCAAATTTTCGGGGACGCACCTTCTT
Source organism: Nicotiana otophora (assembly GCA_000715115.1). Lineage (NCBI taxonomy): Eukaryota > Viridiplantae > Streptophyta > Magnoliopsida > Solanales > Solanaceae > Nicotiana > Nicotiana otophora. The sequence goes on from AWOL01S0052559.1 coordinate 66,932, forward strand.
GTTGTATGCTCTTGCCATTCTTTTTTGATACAATTGACCATGACATACTGCTGCCAATCTTTTTTCATCAATCAAACTCAACTGCTCTAGCGGGGTTTTGACCCACTCATCATCATCAATTTCAGCTTCTGCAACGATCCGAAGGGATGGAATCTCAACTTCCATAGGTATGACTGCCTCAGTTCCACACACTAGCAAATAAGGAGTTGCACCTACTGAAGTGCGAACAGTAGTGCGATAACCCAGTAAAGTAAAAGGCAATTTTTCATGCCATTGCCTAGAACCTTGCACCATCTTGCGAAGTATCTTCTTTATGTTGTTGTTAGCAGCCCCAACGACTCTGTTTGCCTTAGGACGATATGGAGTGGAGTTTCGATGTATAATCTTGAACTGTTGGCATACCTCTTTCATCAAATGACTATTGAGGTTAGCCGCATTGTCTGTGATGATTACCTTGGGAATTCCGAACCGGCAAATGATATTTGAATGAATAAAATCTACCACTGCCTTCTTGTTCACGGACTTGAAAGTTACAGCTTCGACCCACTTGGTAAAGTAATCAATGGCCACCAGAATAAACCTATGCCCGTTCGATATTGCAGGCTCAGTTAGTCCAATGACATCCATGCCCCAAGCAACAAAGGGCCAAGGTGCAGACATTGTGTGTAACTCAGATGGCGGGGAATGAATCAAGTCATCGTGCACCTGGCATTGATGACACTTACGAACAAAGCTGATGTAATCTCGTTCCATGGTAAGCCAATAATAACCTGCTCGAAGTATCTTCTTTGCCAAGACATACCCGTTCATATGTGGCCCGCAAACTCCAGAATGTACTTCAGTCATGAGAGTTGAAGCTTCTTTAGCATCTATGCACCTCAGCAGTCCTAAGTCTGGAGTCCTCTTGTACAAGATTCCCCCGCTTAAGAAAAATTCACTAGCCAGACGTCGAATGGTTCTCTTTTGATCACCTGTGGCATGTACCGGATATACCTTCGACTTGATGTATTCCTTAATATCATGAAACCAAGGTTCACCATCAGGTTCCTCTTCAACCACGTTACAATATGCATGCTGATCACGAACTTGGATATGCAGAGGTTCAACGTAAGTCTTGTCCGTATGGTGTAACACGGACGCTAGAGTAGCCAAGACGTCGGCAATCTCATTATGAATCCTGGGAATATGTCTGAATTTTACTGACCCGAATCGTTGACAAAGGTTATGCAAACACTGTCGATACGGTATGAGCTTTAAGTCCCGAGTTTCCCATTCTCCCTGAATCTGGTGAACCAACAAATCTGAATCTCCCAAAACCAGTACTTCCTGGACTCCCATGTCTACAGCTAACCTCAAACCCAAAATGCATGCTTCATACTCAGCCATGTTGTTAGTGCAATAAAATCGAAGTTGGGTTGTTACAGGGTAGTGTTGTCCTGTTTCAGAAATGAGTACAACCCCTATTCCGACACCCTTTATGTTAGCAGCTCCATCAAAGAAGAGTTTCCAACCTAGCTTCTCATCAAGATCAATCTCATCAACATACATCACTTCTTCATCAGGAAATAAGTCTTCAATGGCTCATATTCTTCATCCACTGGGTTCTCGGCCAAGTGGTCGGCCAAAGCTTGGGCTTTTATCGTGGTCCGGGTCACATAGATAATATCAAATTCTGTGAGCAAAATCTGCCACTTTGCAAGTCTTCCTGTAGGAATAGGTTTCTGAAATATATACTTTAGAGGATACATGCGAGAAATGAGGTAAGTAGTGTAGGACGAAAGATAATGCTTCAACTTTTGTGCCACCCAAGTCAGGGCGCAACATGTCCTCTCAAGAAGAGTATACTTAACCTCATAAGGAGTGAACTTCTTGCTGAGATAATAAATGGCTCGCTCTTTCTTGTCCGTGATGTCGTGTTGACCCAACACACANGGTCGGCCAAAGCTTGGGCTTTTATCGTGGTCCGGGTCACATAGATAATATCAAATTCTGTGAGCAAAATCTGCCACTTTGCAAGTCTTCCTGTAGGAATAGGTTTCTGAAATATATACTTTAGAGGATACATGCGAGAAATGAGGTAAGTAGTGTAGGACGAAAGATAATGCTTCAACTTTTGTGCCACCCAAGTCAGGGCGCAACATGTCCTCTCAAGAAGAGTATACTTAACCTCATAAGGAGTGAACTTCTTGCTGAGATAATAAATGGCTTGCTCTTTCTTGCCCATGATGTCGTGTTGACCTAGTACACAGCCAAAAGAACTATCCAGGACCGTCAAATAGAGAATTAACGGTCTCCCAAGATCCGGCGGGACCAACATAGGTGGGTTTGACAGGTATCTCTTAATATTATTGAATGCTTCCTGACACTCGTCAGTCCACTTGACCGCATCATTCTTCTTCAGCAACTTAAAGATGGGCTCACAGTTCATTGTGAGTTGAGCAATAAACCTGCTGAAGTAATTTAACCTTCCGAGCAAGCTCATCACCTCAGTTTTATTCTTGGGCGGTGGTAACTCTTGGATGGATTTGATCTTCGACGGATCTAGCTCTATACTGCGTCGACTAACCACGAATCCTAATAGTTTCCCAGACGGGACACCAAATGCACATTTTGCTGGATTGATCTTGAGATTATACCTACGGAGCCTTTGGAAAAACTTTCTCAAATCCCTAACATGGTCGGACTGCTTCTTTGACTTTATGATCATATCATCTATATAAACCTCAATATTTTTGTGTATCATGTCATGAAATATGGTAGTCATCACCCTCATATAAGTTGCCCCAGTATTCTTCAAACCAAATGGCATTACCCGGTAGCAATATGTTCCCCATGGTATGGTGAACGCTATTTTTTCTGCATCTTCCTCATCCATCAGGATCTGGTGATATCCCGCGTAGCAATCCACAAAAGACCCAATCTCATGCTTGGCACAATTATCAATCAGAATGTGGATGTTCGGCAATGGAAAATCATCCTTTGGGCTAGCTTTGTTAAGATCACGATAATCAACACATACCCTGGTCTTACCATCCTTCTTTGGTACTGGCACAACATTAGTTAACCAAGTAGGATATCGAGTGACTTGAATGACCTTTGCATCAAGCTGCTTTGTGATTTCTTCTTTGATCTTCACACTCATGTCAGTCTTGAACTTTCTTAACTTTTGCTTGACATGAGAGAATGCAGGATCAGTTGGCAATTTATGAACTACCAAATCAGTGCTCAAGCCCTGCATATCATCATACGACCATGCAAATACATCTTTGTACTCAAACAGTGCTTTGATTATTTCTTCCCTAACTTGCGGTTCCAGATGCACACTTATCTTAGTTTCCCTGACATTATCCCGATCTCCTAAATTGATTGCTTTAGTTTCATTTAAATTGGGCTTTGGTTTTTCTTCAAAGTGCTTTAGTTCTTTACTTATTCCCTCAAATGCTGCTTCTTCATCATATTCTACTTCTTGGATCATTATTTCAGGATTAGAGTGGCTTTTAAGATTTGGCTGAAAATTCTTCATGCATGTCATGTCATTAGAACCAGCATAAAAAGAACTGTACAAAAGAAAAATAAAATGAAATACTATTAGGAATAATATAAAACGGCAAATGCATTTCATTGAAAATAAAAGGATAAAAGGGTTTAAACATCAAAACAAGCAAAAATAAAAATCTGGGTTACAACCCTGGAATAACCTAGATAACAGAAAGGAAAACAAAGCAAACTACAAAAACTCCTTCCTGGTGGGCAGAGGAGTAGCTTCCCAATTGCTAAGCTTCACATTTCGCCCAACGAGCTGCACATCTGCGTTACTAGAACTTTCCCCAACTTCCACCATGTTAACCTCATCAAACAGACTCTGGAACCTCTTGATCAGCTCTTCATCAACATCGACCACAGGTTTCGGGATTGATGATATTGGCCATTTTGCTGCCCCTGGCTTGACAAAAGACTTGGAAATGTGTGGAACAGGCTTGGGGAGTGACCATATATTCTGTCTTAAATTTTTAGCCCTTTTCATGTCCTTCTCTGTGGGCGTGAATCCCAAACCAAATGTACCAAGATTTTCACGTGGGCACACAGGATGCACAATACCCTGTAGAGATGAACCCAGACCTTTACCCCGCACAAAACCATTCTTTAACATTTCATTTGCCACCATGACGGACGCGGAGGATAGCTTCGGTCCTGGAATGCATTCTCCCTCGGGAATCTTCTCAACAGACACAGTTTTGAAAGTTTGGTAAACCCAAGGCCCTTTATCATCTTCAGCTTTAATAAATGGAACATATGGGTCATTATAAGCAGATATGTCCTCAACACCGTGCACAACTATTTCCTGCATGTCCCATTCGAATTTTACCATTTGATGCAAAGAAGACGGGACCGCCTTAGCTGCATATATCCAAGGCCTGCCCAACAACATATTGTAGGAGACAGACACATCTAACACTTGAAACTCCATAGTGAACTCAACTGGCCCTATCGACAATTCGACCATTATATCACCAACAGAATCTTTACCTCCTCCGTCAAAACCTCGAACACATACACTATTCATGTGGATTCTTTCAGTGTCGATCTTCAACTTTTGCAGAGTGGACATGGGGCAAATATTTGCACTAGAGCCATTATCAACCAACACCCTTGAAACAATAAAATCCTTGCAATTCACTGTGAGATAAGAGCTCGGTTATGTTCTGTACCCTCCATAGAAAGTTCATCATCTGAGAAAGTGATCATGTTTGCTTCGAAGATCTTGTTAGCAATCTTTTGTAAGTGGTTCACCGTGATTTTATCAGGAACATGGGCCTCATTCAAAATCTTCATCAGGGCTCTACGGTGTTCATCTGAATGAATCAACAAAGACAAAAGAGAGATCTGAGCTGGTGTTTTCCTTAACTGCTCCACGATGGAATAGTCTTGCACTTTCATCTTTTTCAGGAATTCCTCAGCCTCTTCTTTGGTGACCGGCTTCTTTATTGGGATTTGGCTATCTTTTAATGGCTTGGCTTTCCTTAACTCCTCTGGGTAAACAATCTCCCAGAACGAGTCAGTCCTCTAGTTTTGTTGACTTATTTCTCTACTTCTTTCCCTTTATATGTCACTATCACCTGTTTGTAATTCCATGGGACAGCCTTTGTATCAACCATTGGCAACTAGGTTACTGACTTAATAATAACATGGGTAATACGGGCCCCTTCCATGAATATGACAGGCGTGCTCGGGATCTCGGGCGCTACCACTTTTGGCTTTTCCTGACTTACCCCAATATCCTTCGAAGGCCCTTTCACAACCAACACAGGTGGCTTCAAACTGAGCGAGCTCATTTTCTCTATCACCCCTTCAACTGTTAAGGGCGTTGCTTTGGTAGAGTCTGGAGCCTTAACCAAATTACTTTCACTAGCACGAATCATCATGACGGACTTGGAGGAATTCTGGAGCTCCCCATCCTTATGAACTATTTCAATCATATGCCTCTCTGCATGGGCTGTCAAAGGATTTTGGTTGATGTTCGGCACATCTGGGCTCTGGACTACAATTTTATTTGTATCAATAAGCTCTTGGATTGCCCTATTCAAATGCCAACACTTCTCTATATCGTGCCCTGGAGCATCAGAACAATATGCGCACCTCAGAGAATAATCGAGGTTCTTTGGAGGGGGATTTGGTATCTTCGCCTCAATCGGCCTCAAGACGTCCAATTGCCTCAACCTTTGAAACAAACTGGTATAGGACTCACCCAAAGGGGTGAAGGTTTCTTTCTGTTGTTGCCTTTCTCTCCTATACTCCGGCCTTGGTCGAAAGTTTGGACTTGTAGGGTTTTGGTAGGGTTGTGGGGGTGGATAAGTATTTTGTGGAGCTGGAGCATACTATTTTGGGTAAGAAGGGGGTTGTGCATATGACTGTGCATGGTGAACATGGTATTGGGGTGGTCTAACCGAGTATTGAGGGTCTTGTGGTGGGAAATAATGTTGGGGTGGATTATATGGAGCTTGGGTATAGGCTTGGGGTTGGGGTCGAGGCTGAGTGTACTGGTGAGGTGAACCCATTGGGCCACGCCATGATCCAGAGATAACCATAGCGACATCATCCTTCTTCTTTTTGCCTAACAAGCTTCCTGTGCCACTTTGAATTGCCTGTGTGGTTGCTTTTATGGTGGAGTAGCTCATGATCTTGCTTGACTTGAGTCCCTCTTCCACCATTTATCCCATCTTTACCACATCGTTAAAGGGTTTACCTATGGCTGAGATCAAATGGCCAAAGTAGGTAGGCTCCAGGGCTTGAAAAAAGTACTCAACCATCTCGTCTTCTTCCATCGGAGGATTGACCTGTGTAGCTTGCTCTCTCCATCTGAACCCGTATTCCCTAAAGCTTTCACTGGGCTTCTTTTCTACCTTCGTCAGGGATAGGTGATCTGGGACAATATCTATATTGTACTGAAAGTGTCAGGCAAAGGCCTGAGCCATATCGTCCCATGTGTACCACCTGCTGGCATCTTGGCGGGTGTACCATTCTAGAGCTGCCCCAGTCAGACTCTGACTGAAATAGGCCATCAATAATTCATCTTTCCCACCGGCGCCTCTCATCTTACTGCAATAACCTCTCAAGTAGGCTACGGGATCCCCATGTCTGTCGTATAGATCAAACTTTGGCATCTTAAACCCGGTGGGCAATTGAACGTCAGGAAATAAGCACAAGTCCTTGTAAGCCACACTTACTTGGCTTCATATCCCTTGCATGTTCCTCAAAGATTGCTCCAAACTCTTCACTTTCCTAAATATCTCATCTTGCTCCACATCCTTAGATGGTTTCTCGATTTCAACATGAGGCTCAAAGTGAGGGGTGTAAGAGTAAGGATCCGGGACTTTGAAGGTTGGTTCTGGAGCGTAGTATTGGGTATCTGGAGCTTGGAACGCGGGTTCACTAGAATATCGGTGGAGGGTAGCTTGTGGAGGGGGTACAAAAATAGGAGCAGATGTTGGAGCAGGGTATGAGGTTGTTTTAGCTGGTGGAGCATGGAAACTTTGGGACGAAGTGTCGGGGTAGGAGTGGTAAGGGGTGAAGCTTGGTGCATGTTGAGGAGAAAGATCAATGGTACTGGTCATCTGGGCTTGGGATAGTGGTGGGATGGAGGCAGGGTTTTCTGTATAGTTGGTAGGGAATGAAGGTGGAGGATGTCCCTTGATCCAGGCCTGGTACATTTTCGCCATTTGATGTTTCAACCTTCGGACCTCCTCTTTCAGTTCAGATTCTGATTCTACAATCTCCCTCGGTGGGTCAACAACTCTTGTGTCTGTTTCTTTGCTAGTCATGACTTTCTGGCACTTTGACCTGGTATTGTATGGATGACTTGCCAGGATGCCAACAAACTAAGGTAACAGAGAAAAACAAAGCCGTCATGTTAGCGTTAGGGCATTTATCAGATAATAATATCACGTTACGTGCAATGCACCTAGCAACAATTAACGGTTCTAAAATGGCTTTGAAGGTCACAAGGTTATAAGGAATCATCCCAATTTGCTCATTTCAATCTTCTCTTTTCTTTCTTTTTTTTATCACTTCTTGGCTTACATCATTTTCTTTTCACTCTTTTTTTTTCTTTTTGCTAATCACTCTTTTCTTTTCTGTCATTTCTCACATCCCACAATTTCATCTTTGTTTTTCTTTTTAATTTTTAAAATGATTCGATCGAACCCGATGTAGGTTGCCTACGTATCATGTTTCACATGAATCAGACCAAGCGTAGTTTTGGAAAAGTGGTGGACAAAATAAACTAAAAAAAACTAGAATCTTTTTGGATTTTTCATTTATAACTTTTTGGGTTTTCAAGAACAAAATGGAAGTACAGCGACAAAAAGGCTCGACAAACTCAGCTAAACTATGACAAACTATGACACCACCTAAAAGCCTCAATACTACTAGACAGGACTAGAAAGTAAAAAAAATACCACAAAAACAGACTCAAAACATAAAACATCTTCTCAAATAAGCTCATGAATGCGACGGTCATGGCTGGGATAGTCCTGGGGTATCTGTCATACTCAAGCTCTGTAACATGCCTCATAGAGATGCACCAATGCTGGTAACAAAGGTCCTGGCGTGTGCCCCCGCCTCCTGAAAGCCGACCCTAAACAAGTACTCACCATGTTGCTCAACATTTGCTACCAATCCTGCCAACTGAGACCTTATCAACTCAAGATTACCCCAAGGATCTGGATTCAAAGCCTCCTCAAAATCATTTGTCTGAACTGCCCGACCCCTAAGTTGTGCTGGCAATGGGGTGCTGACCCCTGGTGGAATAGACTGCAACCAAATCAAGTACTCCTGAGTACACTCGGGCCTGCCAATGTCCTCTACTAATGTATTCTTCTTCATCCTTTTTGCATTGTTCTAGTATTGTACGTACTTGATCTCATCAGCTGCCTTTTTGCTAAAATTCATGATGTGCCTCCGAAGATTCAAAGTTAGCGGCTCTTCCTGCCTCCTGCCCAACTGCCGCATCACCCTAATAGGAGTGTACGGTCTGACATACTTAAAGTCCTATCAACATCAAGAAAGGTTGCATGCGACATCCTACCAAGATCTCATCTAAAGGTAGCCAAAGGTAGGCCCAGTAAACATTCCCATTTGTCCTCAAACCTAGGAACTCAATCCAAGCCATGACGCCTACTGGGTATGTAAACTTAGGAGACCTCATCCTACGCTCAATGCATACCACTCGATCCCGCAAGACACGGTCGATAGGGCAAAGTAAGGAAGCGGTGTGTAAGTGCTCCATCATCCACAATTATAGCAAAAGGTTTCTCTCTTCAAAAACCCTAACATCTCCCCTAACCTTACTTAGGGCTCGATACAACTCTGTCAAGATCATCGGTATAATGGTAACGGCTTTGCGTTGCTTCTCATGAAATAACGCCATTACCACTGATTGCAGACGGGTGCAAATATGCCTCTCATCTAAAGGTAATACCAATATTCCCAGCAAAGCAAGGCTGAAGGCTTCAAGGCGGCATCTTTGCCATTTTGCCTTGTTTGTGCAAAACTCATCCCAAAAGACATCAAAACTATCATGGGGTCCAAATCTAGCAAACAAATAATCCAAAGATATCCAGGACTGCTTGAGACATCCTAAATGCTTATTGTCTTTCAGACCTAGGTCGCTAAGGAATCTCGTCCTAGAGTGATCTCGGGGAAGTATCATGTCTTTGCCTATGTAACTTAGACGAGTGAGACCGGATATTTCTGACAAGTTAGGAGTCATTTCACACTCTCCAAATCTGAAAACCATACTTTGCGGGTCTCAATAGGTCAACATTGCCTCCACTAAGTCTGGGCGGGGTGTGATATTAAGAAGCGAAGTGAGGGTGCCCAATTTCTCCATTAACTCATGCTGCTCTAACAGTGAAAATATTTTCCACCACTTGACCAACTTCCTAGGGATTTTTACTACCATCAACACTTTGGATCGAATTAACGGGTCCATACCTGAATGAAGAGAACACGGTTAGCGACTCAAGACACTATATGACACCACAACACTTCTTATTAGACACATGCAAGACATGATTGGGCTATTTATACAAAATGGCCTATGTGGCCAAGGGTGGCTATTAGTGCAAACTCTAACAAAGGTGACCTATAAGACATGAAAATAACTCACTAAGACTTATACGACTTCAAAACTCCCAATAATCATGGTCCAAAAGTACTTTGCAGAAATGACCCACTTTGCGAAAAGGCCGATATGGCCAGAAGTGGCTAAATATGCAAACTCAAAGAGGACGGACCCTAAGGTAGTGGGACACTTATTTGTGTACTCAAGATTTTAAGACATAGGTTACTAAATCACTTTTGCGAAGATGACCCCCATTTTGCAAAAATGGTCGATGTGGCCAAAGGTGGCTAGACATGCAAGATTTGGCTACGACCCCCGAAGCCAAGAACCTAAGACTCGCTAGGAAGACCGGACCCTATGTGGGCTTCCTACGTATCCCGCCCCGAAAGGCGAGAATCAGGTATGCGTAGTTCGGGAAGATTGGATATGGGAGAAAATTTTGAAAAATGCAACTAATTTGGAAAAACTATTTTTTTATCTTTATTGAAAATGATAAGAAAGTGTAAAAAAATTTTGTTGTTTTTTTCTTTTAGAAAACGGGGCAAGAAACTAAAAGTGACAAAACCCTCAATATTCTCTCTTGCTTTATTTTTCACCCTTCTTTCCAAACATCAGTCCGCCAAATGACCTTTTTACCCTCAAAGATGCAATATTTAGCACATAGGATGATTGAATGTCTTTTTGGGCCGGCGGGCCTATTTGACACAATTTGGACAGGTTTCCTACAAAGGTCACGGTACCTAGGACCGGGCCCTGCTGGGTCATAATGATATGATGCAAATAAAAATGACCTAAAGGTTGACCTACGTTTGGGGTTCACTAACAAGGCAATTCGGGAGAGCGTATGGTCAATGGTGGCTGCTCAAGCTTTCCACCCACTCCATACGTCCGAC